>VIAA01000027.1:59429-211929 GCA_015776775.1 Magallana hongkongensis
TATATACATTGCCACCCAAAATATAGTATGTTTGGTTGTAATATGGTTTGTAAATTAAGGCCAGACGACACGTTCCTCGAGTATCTTTTTTGTATCTCCTCGTAATAAAGAGTTCCAATTAAAATTATTATATATATAATGATTTTTAAAATGATTAAAATTTACTTGTTTATGGATATATGCCTAGATGGCCAAGTGGTTAGAGCCGTGGCCGCTCTCTGCCAGGAGCGTAAGTTCTAGAGGTTGTGAGTTCAAAGCCTGGCCCAATATATATAGTGAATTTAGCTGCGCTGTATTATTATTGTTTTTATATAAGCAATTCAGGTGTATTTTATATAGATTATAAGATTATATAGGAAATTGCATTCTCTAGTATTTTGCAGAAATGCCTGGTAAGGTATCCTAATCTTTTGCAAGAAAGCTTGTCGGAGCAGTAGTAAACCATTAACAAATTCCTGGAAAATGTTATATAAAATTGAGGAACGTGTCGTCTGACCTTAACTGGAAAATTCAACCCAGTTATTTTCTTCGCTGCAAATGAATTGTATTGTACTTTAGATCTTGATTAGTTTGTTGTAATTGGTTTCGGCAAATTTTCGAAAATTAGCATCATTTTTAAATTTTGCCAAATTGATTCAATTTTCTTTAAAGGGTCATGGTGACGATTTTGGTCAATTTTTTTCTGTTTTTATTACTTACAATGCTTTAAAAATGCATTTCTTTTCATCAATTAAATTTGGGTGCCAGTCGATGAGTTTCAAGGAAGATACAGGACATACAATTCTTTGTCATGTAAACAAGGCTCGTGCCCTGTTTTTGTTTACATAGGTTCAATATACGAGTAAAAATCTTTTAAAAGCTGATTTGTCTACCGTCTCATTCATTTTAAGCATAACTAAACAGTTCCTAACGGTTAACACATTCAGTTGAGGTCTTAAACTGGAATTTTCACGTCAACATTCAAAATGTAAACAAAAGCTTTGTATACATAGCAACGAATTATAAACTTTATAACTCGCTTATAACTCAACAAATGCCACTCAAATTTTGGCTGCCTATAAAAAAATGCCCCACTAAAGCATTGTAAACGTAAAAATTGAAAAAAAATAATTGTTGACCAAAATCGTGACTATGCCCCTTTAAAAATGATGATGGTTTTATAATTCTTCCCTATAAGACACATATCTTTTAAACATATTATCCATAGGTTTGAAAAATATGAACATAAGATTTTTTTTACATTTTAATAAATTATTTAATTATTGCATGTATTACAAAAGTAAAACGTTATACATGTATTGATCCTACTGGAAATGATGTCTTACATACTAAAATAAGCATTTATTTACACTAAATTTCAAACTCTAGAGTGTGTTACTTGCAGTCAAAACTTATTTTTCACTTTCTAATAAAAAAAAATATTTATTAAAAAATGATACTCTGACGATCCATAAAATAAAAAGTTGGTGTAGCTTTCCATCTCAAAGGTAACCTTATTTCTTATAATTCACTATTTATTAACGACATTTCTTGATTTTGACCATAAATATTTCCAATATGAAAAATAAAGTTTACATTGCGAATATTTTTGGCAAAAAATATGGATAAAATTGTATCTAACTTACAGAATTACCCCTAATTCTAGTATGTAGGATGAAGCTTTTTTGGAGAATTCCCTTTTGTTGCTACACAATACTGGGGAATCATTTTAATTTCGTGCTGACCAATCACGGATTGTTGGTTTATTGCTTAGTTGTAGGGATATAATTTTCTGGATGCGTTGGTTTTCAGTTTCAGTAAGAAAGATAACTCTTTTTACATTTGTTTTGATTTCTAACAAGATCTTTTTGTGCACCAGTACAAGAACAAGTGATTACGAAATCAC
Source organism: Magallana hongkongensis (assembly GCA_015776775.1). Taxonomy (NCBI): domain Eukaryota; kingdom Metazoa; phylum Mollusca; class Bivalvia; order Ostreida; family Ostreidae; genus Magallana; species Magallana hongkongensis. The sequence continues at coordinate 61,315 of VIAA01000027.1, forward strand.
GAGATGTGAGAGCTTTAAGAAACTTCCACAATAAATTCGCCAGAAGACAAAAATTAGCTACACCGTAGGTTAATAGGATTTTTTTTTTGACTGATCTTTCAAAGATGCCATCGCTTAAGCAGTGGCTAAATACAGATAGGCCTAAATCCCCATCATCAATGTTGTCCCTGGCCTGTCCGACCCCGAGAATGCTTTAGAACCTCGTGAGGCAGCAATTTTTCAAGCTGCAAACGATGCAGTTGAAGCAATTTATATTAGCAGATATAGAAGCGACCCTGCTGCAACACAGAATGTGATATATAATTTTTCTGCTATTAAGAACTGGGTATGTAGAAAAGGTAAAAAAAATCACTTACTTTTGAATTAATGTTACTTTTTTATCAAGCAGTTCTTCAATGACGTCGCATATTACATGATCTCTGCATAATTTATGACGTATATGCTGTTGCGCACAAGAATTGCATAATGGTTCTGGATCTTCACAGGTCTTGCAGAAATGTGTTGCCCTGATGTTCAAGAAAAGACAATACTCACACAAAACCTCCAGTTGCTTGTATTGGTTTTCTCTAAAACAAAAACACTATTTATTAACCAATGATCTGTTTTTTTAATTCAGATATGAATCTGTAACTCTTGCCAAAAAAGTTGAGTGATAGACTTATAACTGTTATGTCGTAATCTTATGTACTGACTACAAACCTGTATGCCAATGGCATTTGTAAGTCGGAAAATAAAGTGAAGAAAAAAGGCAAAAAATTATTAATTTCTTTGAATTATGATAATCAGTTATAAAATTTATGAAGGTAGAACATGTATAACGGAAGAAAGCCAGATTTTTAACGTCATTGTATCTTAAAAAAAAAGATTTAAACATGTTTCTCATAAAAAGACATCCTCACACAAATATATATATATATATATATATATATATATATATATATATATATATATATATATATATATATATATATATATATATATATAAACCTTTTGATTTAACCCTTTGTACATCTGAAACTCGTGGTCAACTAGTAGTATTCATTTGATTGTTTTATGCGCATATTCTGTTTGTAAATAATGCATTAACCTGTATATATACTATAATTAACATCTTTCTGGCTTGGAAAAAGTGCGAAAATATTGATAATTGTATTGCAACCGAGTAATACAGCATAATAAAATGCACGGGTGGTACCCCAACAGCAAAACACTTTATACTGTTAAAATGTCTGCTGTTAATATAGGGAAATTAAGAAATGAGTTACATACGGTTCAACCTACAAATACTTCTGCTTTATTGTTACTTTTTTATCATGTAGTTCTTCAATGTCGTCACATATTTCATTATTTCTGCATAAGTTATGACGAATGTGCTGTTGTGCACATTTGTTGCAGAATGGTTCTGGTTCTGGTTCTTTCTTGGGTCCCATGTATCTCTTTTTAATTTTTTTTTACTTCCTTTTTAATTTTTTTTTTGGGTATGTCATACAATGTAACACTTTAACTGTATCATTTAGATTTTCACTTTATAATAGAATTTGATATATAAATATATATTGCATAGTTGCAACAATTCCGGTCGTCAAAGTCTCCATTTCACAATAAATCATTCATTATAATTAGTCTCTTCAGTCGATTGAAGATTCAGTCAAATCAATCGAAGAGCAGGGGATCAAGGGGACAAGACTTTCCTTTTATGGATTAGATCGGGAATTGTTTTTTTCTGCTGTAAATATCAAATCTGTATTTCTAAAGGAATAAAATATTGAAATTTCGTCCGTTGTTTTTCACATGAAGTTGTTCGCATAAAGGATTACAGCAGATACCTTGCACTGTTTGTTTAAAATAAACTTTTTTCTTTCATTAACAAATTTAGAATAATTTACGAAATTTTACTTTACTTTATTGACATCTCAAAAACGGTAAATTATCCAATCTTTTATAGACCATTAAATGCAGATAACTTGTGCATAATTATTTTACGTTTTTCCAATAAAATCAATTCTGATTTCTGCAAGGAGCAACTTCAAAATCTAACTTTTATAATGTGTTTGCTGCTTTCCTGTAAATTTTGCTTTGTATCTAGAAGATTATAATTGTAATTTTGCAAATAAAACTTTACTATATTAAATATAAAATACAAAACAAAGAATGATATATTTAACTTTTATGCATTCAAACAATTATTTGCATTATTTGTCTATATATCAGTCAATATCAAAACATTTAATAATTTCTTTTATGCTTCCTAGTAGTAGACTCGTTCTTTTATGCTTATTTTTTTTAAAAGAACCAAAAACAAAAAAGGAATGGTAATGTGTCAAAGGTTTTCTATTAACTAACAATTATTTCAAATTGTTTTAATGAACAAAAGCCACCTGGGTCTGTTTTGATTTTACTCAAATATCTGTGTGTAAAAGTTGACTCTCCTTCACACTTCCAAGAAAAGCTTCTTTCTAACCTCCTACAGTTATGATAGGAATGAATGTGGGAGAATAATTGTTATTGGCATCTTATTTATTTGCACAAAATAAAGCTTTCATGCCAACAATTTCAATTATCCTAATGTAAAATTGTACAACAAAATTTATTCCCTCTCCATGATTTAAAAAAACAAAACAAAGTTCTGTATTTAATGTATAGAAATTAAAGTCTACCGTATGAAAGGAAAGTACAATATGACCGTATTAGAATTTTACAGGTTCCCTGGCTCTTTAGCTAAAATGACAACCAACCTGAATCTATTTTTTTCCTAATTAAGATCATAGAAACGTATTCTTCAAGAGATGATATATGCCACGATCGACAGAAATTTGCATTGTGGAATTGGAAAAGTCAAAAATGTAAAAAAAAAAAATAGTATAAGAGGCTGAAAGTAAAACAGCCAGACGGACGAACAACGCTGAAAAAAGGAACAGTTAAAGATGACATGAATTCATAAAAGCATACGGTCGCCACATAACTTTCGATCGCGCCGCTACTGCCACTGAAGTATATATAGCGGCTGAGAAAGTTAAGTTCGGTTGATTTCTGATCGAGGCATTCAGGTTGCACGGACCTACAAATTGTAGGAAACGTTTGTAATAAAGAAAGAAACAACAATTAATCAAACATAAAATGTATTCATTATTTGTAAGGAATTTCGAGGTATCCATATTATTTTGCACAGATAGCGCTACCTTACTTCGCATGTGCATCGAATATGCACATGTATAGTTCATATAGAGTGCATAACGTCTTCGTCTTTTTGAAAACCCTAGCGACATTAAATCAACAGAAGTAGATCAATGAAAGTAGGGAATTAACAACGTAACAAAGTTTTCATCGGTTTAAACAAAAACGCTCCCTTTTTTAATGTCCATGCAATCATTGACATTGGCCATTGCTCAATCTGTCCCAGTGTGTGGTTTGCGCATGTGCATATGCATGTTATACTAGTACATGTAACATACACAGGAAAAAGCTATAGAATATTGAGAATTTTTTTTAAATATATTTGCTTGGGTTTCAATATGTCTTGTTTCGCCGTTCATTGGTTATTCCTTGCCTGTGCAGTGGTTGTCATATCATTTTTGTTCAAAACGCAATTCTACAGGTCTTTTCGTTTAATGTAACGTGTTCGGGTGAATGAAATACCAGAATTCGGTGAAACATGAAAAGTGCTATTGGCCTTATATAGGGGATGTGTAGCGATGAGCAGAACAATAGAAACAAGGACACCGCTAAGCTGAGCATCCCCTCGCGACATGAGTTATTGTGTGTAGGGATGCATTATTTAGCAATATATAGTTTTGTTATACTTTCATGTTAAATACTGAAATCTGATTGGTTAAGACGCAGTTAATAATATTTTCTATTACCCTAGCGTTAGCAACGCACTTAGCAACGGGTAACATTAAAAAATGTTACATGCGCGGAAATTATGCGCGTACGGTTCGCTGTAGAATTCACGTTATTCCTATATAAAAGCAGTAAAATTTTCTTAAAAATTAAGCTTTGCGTCGGTTTACAATGGTTTTCTCGGGGTGTCAATTTCAACTGTTACCCTCCCAAACATGCACTATTTATAATACAAATTGTTATACTTTCATGTTAAATACTGAAATCTGATTGGTTTAGACACAGTTCATAATCTGTTGTATTACCCTCAGCGTTAGCAACGCACTTAGCAACAGGTAACATTAATAATTGTTACATGCGCGAAAATCATGCGCGTACGGTTCGCCTTAGCATTCACGTTATTCCTATCTAATAGCAGTGATATTTTCTTTAAAATTAAGACATTCAGTATAACAAAATAGTTACTGTTTGGGAGGATAACAGTTGAAATTGACACACCTTGAAAACCATTGACATCCTTCGCTTCGCGTCGGTTGATTGATAACTCTTACTCAGAAATTTCGATTGATAACTCGTATACAAAATTGATTATGAAATTGATTTAATGAAATAATAATTTGTAATAGTATAAATGGTTTGGAAAAGTACATGCATTTATTATGTTATTTTACAGAAGTGTTTAATCTATGATAAATATTTTTTAGTTTTGAACGAATTTTGTCATAATGTATGCCCCCCCCCCCCTTATTTACAATGGTGTAATTTTATCTAAGTTTTTGCATACAAATTGACCAATTAATTTGACCAATTAATATGACATTGCATTTGTTTTAATCTTTTACAATGAGGCATATTTGTGCAAAGGTTGAGGAAATTCTATTGGAAGGTTTTTCATTAATTTACTAGAAAATGGAAATGGAGTGCACACACACACACATACGTACACAAATTCACACATACGAACTCACGCACGCACGGTAGCGATGCTATATCCCCTTCGCAACAAGTTACGCGAGGGGATAATCAACGACTAATATGGCGGTACTCGAAGATAAAAGAGAAATGATGCAGAGTTATGAATTTATGTCAGCTCTTGGCTTAAGGTTCCTCGACACACCACACAATTTTTTGCTTGATGAATAAAGAATCGTTTCATTTATTTTGTATGAATAGCTTAACATCTTAATATTTGGTGTCAATTAAGAATGTGTAATGCAATTATGAATCAATACATGGTATACAATATCATATACAATACATGTACATTGTCTAGTAGTTTTTAATTTTTTGATTACAGAAATATTTTACTGAGAGGCATAATTTGTGCGCAAATTGTAAAATTCGACGAATGGGTAGTACTATACATGTAATCTTCATTAATATACATGTAATTTATAATAATGTATTAGGAAGTATGAACCCTTTAAATATCGAAGCTTGCTTCTATAATATTCATCATAACTTTTTTGCAATTAGAGGTATCCCCTGCGGATGCCTTAATTTAAAAGCAAAGGGCAATATGGTGGAATCTAGGACAACTTGAAGTGCATATTGTCCACTTATTGCAGTCCTTTTTTAAAAGACAGCCACTTGTAAAAAACATCACCCGACTGAAGATGCAAGCCTGCTTTTTTGAAATTTAAAAAATATATGAAAATATATATACCGTCAGTTGCATGTGTTTTATTTACAGATAAATAATGGAATAAAAAATTCATAGAGATGATAACAAAACTAGATTTATGACTATGCATACGCGGAAAATTGGCTGGTGCTTCAAAAATAGTTTTTCTGGCAGATTTTCGAAAAAGAATCGATATACATGTATCCTCTATCTTATAAAACAATGTAGATGTTATATATCTTTAATCATTAGAAACAAATATACAAAGTCAGGTGCCTGTTAAATTAAGCAATGTCTATTTACGTATTTACTATTAACACTCTGAAAATCCATTCTATGTCAAAAATAATTGCAAGTTCGACTCGCCCATACCATTCAGAAGAAAAAGGCTGTCTATTCACATGGTATCATGTATGGATACATTTTTTTATACGTTCCGTGCATTTTATTATGTATACATGTAGCATACCGCACCTCGACGGTCCCTGGCCACTCTTTGTAAATTCATCTGTTTGAATTAGGCCCGCCTACTTTTTCATTACAGTGCTGCTATCGTGAAAGTTGACAAAACTATCCTATCCTATCCTATATCCTGTATCATGCATCCTATCCTGCAAATAAGCTCTATCCTATCCTATCCTATCCTATCCTATCATATCCCATACCTTCAAAATATAGGAATGAATAATTAAATCTTAAAACCGAATATTCTTCGAGCGAGATAACTTACGTACCTGTGCTACGGTAAAATTAAATCGTACGCGGGATGGACACAATAACGTATACAAACAGGTAAGCGATTCGATTTTTGATTTTATTATATTTATGCATAAAAAAACAGATAAATAACTTCGATGCAGTTATTGAGGAACTGTTTAGTCACATATTTTTATCAAATTATTTTCTTATCACATTTAACTGAGCGTAATTATCATTATTTGACACGATCTGGAAATAGATAATTCCTTTAGGAAGTTTATATCGTTTATTGTTAAACCACTCGGATTTATTTTTAAAGTATAAATTCTTAAGCATTTATAGCTAGCTAACATTTAATAATTCGATATGTTCAGGTTAATATCGGGCAGAAATATGCGTCCCTGTTATTGGGCATCGAAGAAATTATATGAAACGTGAAGCAATGTCTGTTTCTTGTATACATGTTTATCTTTTAAAATGCCGATGTGGTCGTTTATAAATGCAAGCTTTTATAACTTTGCAGACTTTAAATGAAGTAAATACAGAAATCTATTTCTGACGTTGTCAAATGTTGCATCGAATTCTCGCAGTAAATCCGTACTTGCGTACGAATTGACAAAGATGTAGCGCCGACATTTTAGCGCGCATCAATGTTATGCATCCGCGTTCTTGATATAATAATTATTCTTAAATGGTTTAACTTGTGAAACGTATTAAATTGACATTGAACATACATTGTTAAGCCAATTTTCGTTTCGCAAAATAACTCTGAAATTTATACTCGAATCTGATTGGCTACAGGATGCAGGATAGGATAGGAGAGGATAGGATAGAACTTAACTTTTATATTTTTATCATGTATCGTGCATCTTGCATCCTATCCTATCCTATCCTATCCTTGTCAACTTTCAGGATAGCAGCACTGTAACCATATGGTAAATAAATGGTTCTTAAAATCCAAAAGGTAGTTATTATGAATTTCCCGCAGCACAGTGGTAAAGAGGTGGAAAGAAGGGGGGGGGGGTGTATCCCCACCCCACAATTCAATGCATCCCAAAATTATCTCATGCAACTTTTACTAACAATAATGGTTGGTTGTTCACTGAGCTAAAATATGATATCTTCCTTCTACCATACATGACCATACGTATTGAGTGATTTTGTTTTCAAACCTTGGATCATTCATTTCCTAAAAAGAATTTTGTATTAACAAATAATCAAACCTTTTTATTATATTCACATTTTCCACTTCATTTTCACTTGACAAAACACTAGCTTTGATTCTAGGTTGTTGAAGATTGCCGCTTACATTCCGTAAATCTTTAAAAAAAAAAAAAAACTTCCACATTAAAGAAAACAAATACTTGTAATTAATTTCCCTTAGAACGTTCAATGTTCCAATTAATATGCATTTTTAAATCATGTCAAGTAATTATTGACAGTTGGACAAAATAAGAAATTAAAAGTTAAAAAATGATTACATTCTTATTGTACTTTAAGTAAACTTGACGAAAGGATTAACATATTTTAAAGATTAATAACGGGTTAAGGCCCAGTCACACCCGGTTGCGTTCCCACAAAGTCATTGCGGCGATATACAATTGTAACAAGGGAGGTGGTGCTGGGTTCCAATTTAAGTTGGAAGGCGATACACTTATCTAAATTCAAATATAGAAAAAGAAAAATTGAACGGAACGAACTGAACCCTTTCAAACTGAAATTCGTTATATAAAGCGCTTAACCTGTAAATTAAAAAAAAATGTATAATTTTTTCCAACAACAAAATACAAAACTGTAGTTTATAACGACATCTAAGAATTTTGCATCGCATCCATTCACCCCCCCCCAAAATAAAAATAAATAGAGAACAATAAAAAAAAAACAACAAGAGGCCCAGGGGCCACATCGCTCACCTGAATAACAATTGCCTTAATTCTGATCAAATTAGCATTACAGTATCAAAATATCTTGACAACTAAGTACAGTACATCTTGCTTAAACAATTCTAATAATTTTGAGAAGAAGATTTTCTCTATATATTCCTATGTAAAAATTGACCCCCTATTGTGGCCCCACCCTAACCACAGGGACCATGATTTGAACAAACTTGAATCTACACTACCTAATGATGCTTCCATTTAAATTTGAGCTTTTCTGGCCTAATAGTTTTTGAGAAGAAGATTTTTAAAGATTTTCTCTATATATTCTTATGTAAAAATCTATTCCCCCATTGTGGCCCCACCAAACCACCAGGGACTATGATTTGAACAAACTTGAATCTACACTATCTGAGGATGCTCCCATTTTAATTTGAGCATTTCTGGCCTGATAGGTTTTGAGAAGAAGATTTTTAAAGATTTTCTCTATATATTCCTATGTAAAACTTGATCCCCCTCTAGTGGCCCCTCCCTACCCCCGGGGACCATGATTTGAACAGACTTGAATCTACACTACCTGAGGATGCCTCCACACAAGTTTTATCTTTTCAGGCCGAATAGATTTGAGAAGAAGATTTTTGAAAAATTTTCAATAATTCTCAATTATCTCCCCTTTAAAGAGGGCGTGGCCCTTCATTTGATCCAACTTGAAGCCCCTTTACCTAGTGGTGTTTTGTGCCTAAATTTGGTTGAAATCTGCCCAGTGGTTCTTGAGAAGAAGACTGAAAATATGAAAAGTTTACGACGACGTCGACAACGACGACAACGACAGACAACGGACAAATTGTGATCAGAAAAGCTCACTTTTGCCTTCGGCTGAAACAAACAAACAACAAACAAAACAAAACTAAAAACAAAACTTAAACATATGCATTCATTTTATTTATATCCATTGATTGTTCTCTCTTATATTTCTAAAGAAAATCGATTGGATTCAGTAGCTCTATATTAACTAATAAGGCTAAATCTACGTAATCCAGTTTTAACAATCATTTGACAGACCCTTAAAACTTAAGAAAATCACTGACTGCACAAAATAATTATAATAATGTCGGACTCAAAGTTCCACATTACAAGAATTGGCTTTTTTTTCTAGGCCTAAAGTCTGGCTTATGGTATTAACGCAACACATTTATACATTTTTTTGTTATATAAAACTACAATTATATGTGAAATCGATGAAAAGCGAAATAAGATGTAAAATATAGACTTTTCATTGATACAATATCATTAGCTCACAGAGACGAAGTCGGGGGAGCTTATGCTATACCCTCGGCGTTGGCGTCTGGAACTGGTTAAAGTTTTTGTTGCGTGCCCTGTATCTAAGTTATTACTTGTCTTTTCTTCACAAAACTTTCATGGATGATGCATCTGGACCTACGTATGGACTTGAAAGAGTTGGATGCTAAAACTGGGCCATAAATTCCAGATGCTGGAGGAGGTTAAGAGTTTAAAAGCTTTTGAGGCACCTTACAGGATTGAATGCTTAATCTGAGTCATAGGTTTCGAATGCTGGATGAGGTTTTTTTTAACAGGTCACATGTTTGATATATAATAGCTTGCATAGGTGATTTAACTATAATATAAATGAATTGCAGAGGAAGCTTCAGATGCAGAGCCTGATCTCCATTATCAAGGATGCTGAAAAACTCCTACTTCACTCAAACCTGCTTGATATATGTGTTTGTTGTTAAATGATATAACTTTTTTCTTTCATATTGTATTGTAGGATATGATACACCATTGTTTAAAATGATTCAATATCATGTAGTATATTGTAGAAAGTTATATGTACGATATGATATTGTATCAATTTTTTGTACATTATGATATGATATTGGATCATGATTTTGTTATGTAAAGTATTATGATACAATATTGCATAAAATTAAATGAAATATAATTTTATAAGATATTGTTTTATATGATTTTGCTATATTAGATATTGAATCATATGAGAAATATATTAACATTTAAAATCGTATCATATGATACGATATTGTATAATATAGTACTGCTTCATATAATATATTATATAACATAAAATTGTATTATAAAATATTGTACCTTAGATACGATATTGTATCATGATATTGTATTATATAATGTTCATGAAATATATCACAATATATTGTATCATATGATAAAAAGTTGTATCAAATTATATTGTATTATATGATACAATATCATATTATGTATCAAATATAAAACAACATCATACAATACAATATAATACAACAATATACACTATTTTATCGTATGTTACAATATTTTGATGTATTATGTGATATAATATTATATCATATAATACTATATTGTAATATACATTAAGATTTTGTTTTATGTGATCAAAGACAGTAATGTTTAACATGATTCAATGTCATATCATATGTTACATACGAGGGTTGTCCCAAAATAATGTAGACAAGACACATAATTTATAATCTGTTCACTGCAATTTCATTAGACTTCTATGTTTTCTTCAATGACCCTTTGGCAAACAATGCTGAACAGTTCAAATCTGTCCTTTATTTATTTCTCGAGAAAATGAATAATTAGTAACAACAAGTTTTGTCAGGCGGCGCAATGTGCGACGTCGAAAATTTCCAGTTTTACGTTGTTCCTAAACCCTCCACATCGTTTACGATAACATTTACGTTTTATTTCCGAAAATGTCTTAGAAAAAATAATATCTTTAAACATGTACCCAGCATGTACATTCAATATAAATTTCTAGTTTTTTTGTTTTTTTTTAAAATATTTTTAAGTACAAACGATCTGTCTGCTCCAAACTTGCCCTGTATTACTTGTTGTCTAACGTCCGTCTTACCGAAATGTGTCGTTCAACATTTTGACGTCCATTGATATCGTTCGGGGTTTCTTTTTTCCACTTAGTGTCATCATACTTGTTCAAATATTTTGAATGTTGTTTAACTACTTATTCATAAAACGCATTTCTCATCGATTTTGTTAATTTCATTTACTTCCAAAGCCGCTTAGGATTTATTTCATGGTCTTTACAAAATTGTATCAGTTAATGCTGCGCCGCCTTAAACGCTGACAACGTCATTTTATTACTAGTTAACTTTTCAACTTGTCACAAAACGCGCTATAAAATATTTAAAAAGTTTTGTTATAGCCAAAACATTTTCTGAGTAAATAATAGAACTATTATCAAATATCAGTGTATGTTTAATTTAAATTTTTTTCATTCGAAAAGTACTTTTCCGCCCATTTTTTAATTCATTATGTTGATTTTAACCTTTTGTTTTCGACATTGCGCCGCATGTCGAATTTCTGATCTAACATGCTTTCATTTCACTAATTTAATCTCAAACAATATTCGATTTTAAAACATTATTTGAATGCAAATTTCTTGTACCCTTTGTGGCACAAATTTCATCTTCCTTTGTCTTCGAGTAACTGAATAACGCCACTTGTCTACGCTATTTTGGGACAACCCTCGTATGTCATATCATTTTGCACCATATCATAGACATTACAGTATTATATTGTATTATTTTTTATTGTAAGTCTCATAGGAAGCAATATCGTATTTTATACTATTGTATCTTATCATATCGTATGAAATGAACAAAAGACTATCATACTGTTCTTAAACATAAAGTATACAATATTGTGTCAAAACAGTTTCCATGAATATCCAAGATGATTAACAGTAAACTATGATTTTCATATAATATGATGAAGGTGGTCTTATGAAGGTTGTGACTCATAAAGGTGATTTCTCGTCTTGGTGAGCTTTGTTATTCTGATTATCTATGTGTTTTGATTAAGAAGAATTTACTGAAAAGAAAATGGATTTCGTGCTAACATTTATTATGGGAAATTTTGAAAGAGTTCTCCAATAGGAAGTCACTCGGAATACCTCGCCTAATTTTCAATATTATGATCCAGGTCTGTTGCATTGCATTTATTTTTAAACGTGTATCATAACCTGATGAACTTGAGAATGCGTTTAAAAGGAGAATTCGGAAATGTTTCATTCTTTTGAATGACCATCGCTTAAACCCAAAGGTAATTTTTACATGTAATATCGGGTAATTATGCAAAATGTAAATGTAAGATATCTTGGGACAGATTACAATTGCATATTTTTATGTATTAATGAACAATAATTGCATAGATACTTTTACATATTTTTCATGGTTGATTAAATAATTGTTTAAAAGAAAGATGTATATATAAACTAAAAGGTACCCTCTTTGATAATTCATGCGGGCTATTATGCAGATATAGTGATGATAGCAGAATATTTCCTACAATGCCTCGCATGTATCACCAAAAAAGGACATTTTCTTGTTTAAAACAGCGGCATTGACATTTTGAACACCCGTATTTATTATACACATAACTTTGTCCCACACAATTCTCAGTAAATAATGTACAAATTCCACAAAAACAGTCTTTTGCATTTCTTTTCTTTCTTTGCACTGATATACATGTACATGAGAAGGTTTATAATAATTTTCATGTTATCCAAATGCCTACAATTTTGAAATATGACAATATAAAATATATATATTTTTTCCGCGAGTTTCGCATTTTAAGCATGAAAAGGCTTGTTCAAAGCAATGTTTCTTTTAGAAAACATGGGGGAATCTGATAAATCTTTAATTTGCGTTAGTTACTTTTTGCGATTAAAAGAGTTTCTTATAGAAACTGATACAGGATATAATTTCTGCGTATTCAATTATATTATTTGCGATTTAAAAGGGATCGTGAAAATTACCGTATATACGGTAAATATCTAAAAAATCATGTCCAGTAATGTCAATAAGACGTATATACATACGTTAAATACATTTAAAAATCGTATGAAAAAATTAAGGGCATATATCCTTTTTTGAACAACGCCATCGTGCTTCAGCAATGATGCTCTAACGATCCATACAATAAAATATTGGCGTACCATTCCACCTAAAAGGGATATGGTCACGATTTTGGTATAAACTATTTTTCTGTTTTATATGTTGAACGCTTCAGTACGGTATTTATGATAGTCAAACAAAATTTGAGTGTCAGTCGTCGTGTTATAAACGAGATGCCGAGCGTTGTTCTGTAAACATGTTTTTGTTTACGTTCTGAATATTGGGGTAAAAAAGTCCAGTTTTAGACCTAAAATGAATGTTATGAACGGTTGGAATTATTTATTTATGCTAATAAACGAATTAAAAAGGAATTTTTACCGGCATATTGAACAATGTAAACAAAATCAGGGCACGTGCTTTGTTTACATGACCGAAAATCGTGAGTTTTTATCTTGTTTCTTTGTCTACGACTTACACGCTATCCCCAGTTTTAGATAATTTTCCTTGATAGATTATTTCTTATTTATTTCCATTAAAATCTGTTAATGCCCCAAAACACTCAGGTTAAATTTAATTCAAATTGTTATGTAATTTACCAGGCTAATATCGGAGTGAGAATATTTTGAATTATTCTTTTTATTGCATACATAATGCAAGTAGGGAAGTCGACTTAAGTTTTCACTGCGTATGTTTTTGTGTCTTCTAGTAAAATACAGTGGATTTATATTCCTTATGAAAATGTTTGATATCATTTATAAAATTGAACACAATGAACAAAATACAGATAATGAAATTTTAGATTTTTAAAGGATATCTTTATTTGTTAAGCGATTTTTAACGCGGTAGGTAGCGTTGCCATTGCACTTTTATGATGTTATGATAAAATGAAGCTTTGTAAGAGTGCGTTATAAGAAATACATGTAACATAAAAGAAAAAGTAAAAATCGTACGCAGTTTGAAATCTTAACGCAGAATGATGTTTGTCTTCGGGAGTATATTTCTTATTTTTTGAATGAATCCAAAGTAGCAATTTCCATTCGTAATGCTCCAAATATATAGCAAATACACGTATAGCGAAATTCTGTGCATTTTAATATTTTGAGATTACCCCCACTTAAAACCAGACGGTAGAATTTAGTATTTCTTACCAAGAAGGTAGAAAATGATATATTAATAATCATATATAACAATCTGAGGAAAAAAAAGCTATAGTAGCATTTTTAAATCTACTTCTTAGTGCGGAAAATGACAGTTTCATATATATTTCTATAGTAAATGTACCTCTATTTTGAGGTGGTCCCTAAAAGAATAAGTGGTCAATTTTCGTGAAACATCCCAAATAAACTAGAGTTGTTTTAAATAACATATGGTAAAAAATAAAGGGTTTTGCTATTGTTTTTATGTTTCGCAAAAAGCATAATTGGCCTCCTTAAATGTTTTTTTTTTTAATTCAAACCGTATATTTTAATTAAAACTATAATACCCAAATAGAAATTAATCAACAATTAATTTGAATAACATGCGTTTTCCAAATTAAAAGTATACCATCCATTATTAAATTATACAGATTAATTGCATTTAAATTTACAATGTCGTTGATAGAAGGTAATTAAAATATTACCCTGACTCTTTTTTTCAACTCTCATTTCTTTCGGAAAAGATTTCCCTGTAACTACCATGATGTTTTCTTTCATGCTGTTGAATCTTTCACTAAACTTCTTCACATTCTCATCTACAAGTGTCATTTTTTTAAACTCCTGTAGCATTTTCAGCTGGTGAAAATATTTGGTTGTTTTTCCATTTCTTCAGACCGAATCATCATGTCAATGTGTTCTACTGTTGGCAAATAATCTGACCTCAGTGCTATTTCATTCAGTCTTGACTTACACCTTTTTATTTCATCCATCAATGATATTATCCTGACATTCACCTCGTCTATATCACATAGCATTTCTTGAATTTGATGTTCATGTAAAGCATATTTTTCTAGACATTCTTCATATGTTATTTTCATTTCATCATATGTTTTAGTTACTGTTTCAGTTACATACTTGAAACAGAACTTTGCGTTTTTATGATCTGACCATGCGCATTTGTCGGGGCAAATTTTACAATTCCCTGCTTCATTCATGACTGAGCATTCTTGTTTTTTATCATCATCCGCAATCGTGCAATTGTCGTGGCAAGTTACATTGCAATAGAGACAGTTAGTCACGTGTTGTCCTACAGCTAGTGGTACTTTTTGCTGCCTTACTTCATCAACCTTGCATTTGAAATTTCGATTATATTCTAATTCATTCTTATTTCTCTTTAAAAGTTCTAAATGTTGATGGAGATCTGCTAATATGGATAATCCTACGATTTCATGTTGGAGAATATTGGATATTAATGTTTTTAATTGTTCCCTTTTTTCCAATACATTTTTTGTTTGACAAAGACATTTGGTTTTTATTTCTCTGATATGTTTAAAAAAAGATTGAAAACTACAAAAGCCCATTTCCCAAAACATTGGAGCTGACGTAATGTTTTTTAGATCATTTTTGTCCGTAAATAAAGCTGAATTGTTAAAGGTAAATGTTGAACCAAAAGGAATCTTTGACTCTACAAGCGAGGCAAGCACAGGCGGTTCAGCGCCATCCGCAAAAGTGATCAACGTACATATGTTGGGCTCGATATTTTTTCCAAACAAAGACATGATCGAGGTAAATATATATTTTTGCATTGAAGTTAACCGTGCGTCCGGTGCTCTGACAATAAAGCATACTGCATCTATGAAGGAGACTCCTTGGTCGTCTGACGCAGAAAACAAATGCCTTATTTGATCGACTATGACATTGTCTCGTTCTATTCCACGTGTACCACCAAAGCCTGGTGTGTCAATAATGTTTAGGGCGTAGTCGAGTTTGCTCCCAGCTGTGGGATATAATTTGTAAACTGTAATCCACTCTGTTTGGGAAAAGGCCTGGGAGAGAAAAAAGAGGTTCATGGTCAACATTGCTAATCTGAACAACAATAAATATGATAAAATCAGCCTAATCGAGTCATAATACAACTATCTGGATAATGTAGTACATATATAGATCCTGTATAAATAAATATATATTTCCCCCTTTGATATTCAAGTCCCTTTTCTAACAGGAAGGTTCATAGTCATATCACATGTTGAGCATTACAGTCCTCAAAAAGTTCATTTAAACAATTGTTTATATATGGGATATACACCTATATCAAACTCTGAACCCCTTCTGAGGCCTACAAAATCGTCCAGGGACCAAATTAAAGTCTATACAATTTTAAGCTGAAGTTTTTGCATTGGTTACTGGGATATACCTCACATATTTATATGAGATAATAATTGATTTCGGGTTTTCTATTTTGCGGGGTTTATAGTAGTTTATAACAATTTCTAAAAAAAAAAAAAACGAAGTCCGCAACATATGGTTTCAAATAGTATTTTAGAAACACCGTATAACACATATATTAAGAGTAGCTTTTCCAGAAATCGGTGTACTTGTAAAGGTTTCAAAGAAGATGTTTTTGTTTACATAAAAGTAGTCCAGAATTTGGACTGTTGTTGCATAATATTCTATTTTTAAATAAATTCTTTAGGAACGAATAGAAATGAATCGTGATATGAATAGTGACATTAATGTCAAATATTTTAAGCATAAATAACCCCCATAATAGTCAGATATCAGATGTAAAAAAAATCACTAAATTATTTACATTACATCAAAATGACAGTTTGAAATTTTGAAATTTTTACCTTTTGTAGTTATGGAACGTGTCCGAAAAAATCATTCAAATTTTATAAGAAAAAAAAAACAGTTTACTAAACAAAAATGCAAGCTGCAATCCTTACCTAAAATTGTTTATTAGAAATTGATAAACACGAATCATGAATTAAATAGTGGCATTATTTGCGAACATTTTGAGCATAAATAATCTACATAATAGTCATCTATATGATGTACATATTTTTACAAAATATTTTACATTATATCACAATGACATTTTGTAATCATGAACTTTGACCTTTTGTAGTTATAAAAGGGTTCAGAAAAATCAATTTAAGTTTTTAAGAAAAAAGACTAAGGTATAGTTAACAAAAGGTATGCAACTTGCTACAATTCCTAAAAAGTACAAGCCACAAATCTTACCTTGAAGAATCAGCAATTTGTTAAAATGCTTGAATACAGTACCGATCAGACCCAACCTAACAGAAAGTAAACACCCCGATCAGAAGTATACCCTGAAAGCAGGCGCTACATGTGTATTCGGAATATACAAGGGGCAGGAATCACAGGCAGTTGATAAGATAAAATACAGATCTGCTTCACACTTCAGTGCGTATAGTTGACTTCCAAAAGCAATTCTCAAGTAAATCCAAAGTAAACCCCAAGGAAACCCAAAGTAAACCCTGGGTTTAGTTTGGGTTTACTCTGGTGTTAGGTTGGGTCTGATCGGTACTGTATAAGATAAACCATACTACTCCGCACGATTTTTATTTTAACGAAATTAAATCTACATTATCTGAGGTTGTTTTCACTAAAGTAACAGCTTTTCTAGGGAAATGGTTTTTATAAAGAAGATTTTTAAAGATTTTTCTCCACATATTCGTATGTAAAAATTGTGTGCTACAGTGATGCCGTTCACTTATAAATAACATTTCGCAACGGAGTTCAAATTCTAACAGAATGCATCTTTCGATCTCGCAGGTTGTACACATAAGCTACTGATTGACCATGTTTTTACTAACGTGTTAGTATGCAATCAAAGATTTTTTATTATTGAAACATCGATCATGTCTACTAGTATATTTTTTCAATGTTGGAAGAAACAGTTTTTTACACATGTATTTTGCATCTCCCACAAACCCTTTGAACACATCATAGTCATGATAGGTGTGATTTGTACTAGCTTGTTGTGTTGTGGTCTGTCCAGCCGATGCCTGGCTTGTAGTTACTGGAACATGAGTGTATTTAACTTCGTCTCAAATTTTATGCAAATGTCTTTAAGACAACATATATATATATATATATATATATATATATATATATATATATATATATATATATATATATATATATATATATATATATATAATTTTATTTTATTAAAACGTCCCTATCAAAAGAGCTGTAGTAATTTAAGCATTTGTTTTTAATTATTTTTTTCACATTTAAAGATAATGCAAATATAGCCAATTAATATATTTGCGGAATATGGTATACCTTCAGGAACTAAGTGATACTGATAATGCAGTACAAATGCAGAACCTTTGATGTCTGTATCCAAAGGATAAAGATAATGCAGTACAAATGCAGCAAATTTGATGCCTGTATCTACATGATAAAGATAATACAGTACACCTATGGCAGTCATGCATGCTGATAAATTTACCCTAAATATTTGAATATAGCAGATCTTTACCATATCACTTCCACTTAATTAATGAATTTAAAAACTCATGCAGACAGGCTTGTGCTTATTTAAATAAATATATTTGACATGGTAAATATTCAATCTAATTATACAGAATTGCAGCAGATACTGCTAAGGCAGTATATGCTGCAACAGTGCTGCAATTATACTTAACATCTACTGCAAAAATGAAGTATATTTGCAGTACTTATTAGCATAATGTACTGCGCACCAGTATATGCTGATTATCTACTGCAAATATACTGAAAATGTGCAGCAAAAACTTTCTGTTCAGTGACACAAAGATACATATGCTGCTTTCGTAATGCCAATAGGCTGCATTTCTACTGCATTATCTATTTAAAGAGATACTGGTATTAAAGGTATGCTGCATTTCTGCTGCCTTATCATTATCATTCAAATATGACTGCCATAGGTGTACTGTATTATCTTTATCATTTAGAAACAGGCATCAAAGGTGCTGCATTTGTACTGCATTATCTTTATCATTTGGATACAAGCATCAAAGGTTCTGCATTTGTTCTGCATTATCAGTATCACTTAGTTCCTGAAGGTATACCATATTCCGCAAATATATTAATTGGCTATACTTGCATTATCTTTAAATGTGAAAAAAAATAATTCAGAAATAATTAAAAACAAATGCTTAAATTACTACAGCTCTTTTGATAGGGACGTTTTAATAAAAAAAAAATATAATTTATATATATGATGTTTTAAAGACATTTGCATTATTTGAGACGAAGTTAAATACACTCATGTCCCAGTAACTACAAGCCAGGCACGCAGCATTGTTAAGGCGTCCCGATGCTAAAATACGGCTGGAAAACGATATTATTTGAATCATGGCAAAAATAATTTTACCGGGAGTATTTCTTTAAATCTATGTTACATTTATTGACATCGATGTTAAACATTATATTTGATGCATTTTTGTGACGTCATATGTACTTCGTAATCACGTGACAGGCGAATCCTAATATTGCAAATGATCTAGTTAAAACGCATCGGCGCAGGTGATTAATGACATTAAATCATACATATTTTTAAGAAAAATCCTTCGTTAAGTCATAAACTTTGAAGTTCTTGCTTGGGAAAGAAATAGATATTTCGTATATAGAAGATATTGTTGAAACATTCCACAAAATCATCAAAATAATGCACATTTTTACTAATCAAAAGCGATTTACAAAGAATTGGGGTAAATCCGTAGGTTTCCGCAGCACGATTCACATTGGTACTTATATTCTCTACCAATTTTACGTAAAATATTCTAAAATTGTGTTGATCTTTCACCTGCGCCAAGCTGGTTTTACATGCATTAAAATTTCTTCATTCTGGCCCCGCCGTCACCAACTTTCCTCAAGTCATTACTCAGCCTCAAGCCTGAGTTTTTACCTCAAATTCATGCACTTTTCCTTTAAGGTTTTGAGTTGAGGACTGAGCTGAGGGATTTAAAACTTTTGGTGACGGCGGGGCCAGTTGTTTACACGTAGCAGGGAGAGTCTCCAAACCACTAGTTTATAAATAGTCTTTTACTTATAACGAAGCTTTAAAACTGCCGATTATTTGATACTGGTTTTTAATATGAATGAATTCTGTACGTCTAGAATTAACTGCAGCATCTATATAAAGGAAACATGCGGTATTATACTGGTTTTATATAATTCACTTTTAACGTTAAGATACATTCCCTGAGAACTATCGACAGGAATGCAGATCGTGACGTCAAAGTTAATTATGACGTCATATCGTATGAAGTACAGACAAGTGACTTTCTACATATCGCATCGGGAAGCCTTAACATGCCCGCGCATCGGCTGGACAGACCACAACACAACAAGCTAATACAACTCACACTATCATGATTATGATGTGTTCAAAGGGTTTGTGGGAGATGCAAAATACTGTAAAAAACTGTTTATTCCAACATTGAAAAAATATACTTATAGACATGATCGATGTTTCAATAATAAAAAAATCTTTGATTGCATATTAACACGTTAGTAAAAACATGGTCAGTCAGTAGCTTATGTGTACAACCTGCGAGATCGAAAGATGCATTCCGTTAGAATTTGAACTCCGTCGCGAAATGTTATTTATAAGTGAACGGCATCACTGTAGCACACAATTCAACTCAGACATCAACTGTTTCAAGAAAATTTCTATGACTACTGTCACGAATGCATTAGCTTAGAAGCGATTGAAACTCCAGCAGTTACACTCTTATTCGAAGAGTCTGCCATTGTTTATAAGGTGTCAAGTCAATTCATCGTCATTACAAAATGATTACGAACTTCAAGATGCAAAAAAACTTAATTTAAAATTTAAAAGTAAAATGAAGATACTACTTACAAAAATTAGTGCAAAGTTAAAGAAACAAAGTATTATATTGTATTTATTTGAGTTCCAATAATTTGATGGTTCTCAAAGCCTGCAGGTTCAAAACATGTGGGGGTTAAAATTATACGGACACGACTTGTGTAAGCTTCGTACTAAACAGCTCGTACGTTCCTTCAATTCTTGTGGCTAGATATTTATGTAGTTACTGTAATGGAACAAATGAAATTCAGTTTTTGTTAATGGCGATTTTAAATTTTAAAGTTAGATTTATAGTAGTAAAATTCGTTTACATTGTATAAAGTTACAAAGTTATATATTATAGCTACAAAGATGGATGGATACATGTGTACAAAAAGAAAAGAAAGTAAAAACCATTAGTAAAATGATTCTCTCTTGTTTAAACTAATGACTCTGATCATGAGAAAGATGCAGTTGATGCTGAATACTGATTGCTTTAACGTAAGCAAAATAAATGATTTCACATTTGTATTAGATATAAGCTTTGTTAGAAATCTGAGTTTGCATCAAAAGAGGGTTGCGTTATTAGTGAATGCTAGAGAGCAGAATACCGTTGCTCAAAAAGCCCTGCGAGTCAACTGGAGGTGAAATATGATGAATGGATTAAAGAAAATGGCATTCTAAAATGCAGTAAGTTAATAGATTAATCATTTCAAATTGTATATCAATTAAAATTTTTTTCTGTAAACTGTATAAGTCAAAATCAAGTTATAAATTATTTAAAATACATTTTTGCAGGGTTTTTAAGTTTTGACCTGTTCATTTTAAATATCAAAATTGTGCAACTTATTTTTTTCAGAACTTTCATTTCATAGTTATTAAAAATCTATTGGTTAAGAATCTATGGAATTATAAAAGACTAAAATTTGTATCTGTATCTTTTATCACTGGATCATAGTGTATGCACATCTAATGTATTTTATACCTCCTTCCATGCATTTATAAAAGAGTTCCGTCTGTCTTTTTCATTTCTGTATCTCTCTATATTCATACATTTTTAAATGGCCTGCATTTTAAAGGGTACCTGCAGCCCAGCCGATGTGAAACATATGTTAAAGAGTTTATTTACCAAAATCTAATGCAAAAAACCGCATCGAAATCGGTGCAAAAATAACGGAGTTACGCCTCTTCAAAGTGGCTATTTTTACCTGCTTTGGGAAATCTAATCAAGAGAAAACAGAATTAGGCGATAACGAGGCTTCAGCGGAAGTGACGTCACGAGGTCAACAGGAGGGATATTTCCTTTCAAAGCTATACAAATTAAATTCGATTTTTCAGCCAAAATGATTGATATAGGTCTGATGTTTTGACTTATCTTGTTATTTTAAGTATTGTAGATCTAGAAATTTGTATCCGTTATTATTTTATTACAATCGGATTTCTTTTAAAAGGATTTTAAAATTTGTTATTCTCGTCGCCGTTTTACCGATGAATATGGTATCTTAAAACGCTTACATAGACAAATTCATGTTCATTATTCATTTTTTGATTACATAATATCCTTTCACACACGAGTGATCCGAGACAATGACACAGGTAAACTAACGAAGCCACTGCTCCAGACACACGTGTATCTGGGGTATGTATACACAAGGTACACGAGTCTGGTGAACGAAGAGATGGTTTCACACCTCTAGGCGGGTAAATTGATTTGTGTATAATTAGCTACTCAATTGTTAAAAGATAAAACAGAGAAATAAATAAGACTGTGTAAAATCAAGCATTCGTCAGCTAAAACATGTGTATAGTCCGTCAATCAGTGATCAAAGAATCATGCATGATATTATTAAATAGTAAATCTAATGTTCGAAGTAAATGCCTTTATTGTTACTTATCTAATCACTTCATAATGACTAAATTTATAATTCAGCAATTGAAACCTTTTTTATGTGATCAAGTAATTATTTCGGAAGTAATTACGTTGTTCTTTATAATTTCTTATTTAACAAAGTGCAACGTTTCGAGCGCTATGGTCAGCAATTAAACGCTTTATAACTCCGTATAGCTTAAATTGTAATACTGACAACGAATCATTATGAAATCTGAATAAACTGGAACATTTTGACAAAGGATGTAAATAAATGTAAAATTAAATTCCATTATCGTATTTTTAAAAGAATACGAGACAGACTTAATCATGCAGCCATCTTGGACTTTCGCCTTGATCCGTTTACATGGTTTATAATCCCGTGTTTGTTTGTTAAAGAATGCATACTGTTTTGATTGTTATTGGTCCGATATCAATATTATTGAATAATCGGGCGACATCATTTGTAATTTTATGCCTTATACGAGGAATAGACCCCGAGTTACCTTTTACGAAATATCATTATGTATTATCAATATTATTAATCAGTTAATAATGTCACTGAGAAATCATTCGAAAGAATGACAATATTAACAAAATATGTTTCTTATAACAATAATGCTTTGATTAATAGTCATTTTGGTGTGCATTTATATGTAAAATGTGTTACACATTTGACGAAATTCATGAAGCAAACAATTGTCCGAATTCGGCATTTTTGTTCGATAAAATACGGGTTAAACTCAAACAACAGTATAATTAGTCTTTCAGGGTTGATAAGGAAATAAAACAACAGAAAAAAAATGTTCATATATCGATAAAACAATGCAAGAAAACGAACAGTTTTCATACGATATTCCTGTTTCTCATACAGCGGCGTTGACCCCGTGACGTCACAGTTCATCTCGCGCCAAATCGGCTTGATTCAAAACTCGTTCAGGTGTGAAATCGGGTTTTCCACAAATATCTCGAAAACTATTTATGCGATCGCTGTAAAATTTTCAGGATGATGTTTTTACACATAGATCTCCATTATATCAAAAAATGACCGGCACTGCAGGTACCCTTTAAGAAACACCTTAGACCTAGCATTTTTTTAAATTGCTGATGCTTTAATTTAAATATATTAATTTCATAAATTTGTTTTCAGATTTTTCAGCGCAGAAGTTTTGCGCTACAAAAGAGGACCTTAACCAAGCAGTGGTGGCAAAATTGAACTCGGCAAGGACCAATAGGAGGACAGTTAAACTGTGCAGCACAGCAATGAAACTTCATAAGGCTTGTGTATAAACACATTATAAATACTCCGTATACCATATATAGATTAACTGTAATAACTGTAGTAACTGAAACAATCTGCAAGTTTTGTAATGTTTATATAACTATCATGAGTATTGCGAATTGCAAATTATTAATGATTACATATACATGTATCTAGAGTAATTAAACCTGAATATATTACTTTAGTTGTTATTAATAGTTGTACGTTGTATTCTATAAATGCTATTCTACAAAGGCTGTCAACCATATTCACGGTATATCACTATATGTCAGTAGTTTTGCTCTCCTACCGGGGTACCTATATCTGAAGAAAGCTGCATCTCTACTGCCAACCAAAGCTTCCTTATTTAGATACACAATGCTGCTGTGCAGTACTAATTTAAATATTTGAAACATGCTGCAACTCTACTGTCAACCAAAGCCTCTATATTTGGGTGTGCAGTACTGCTGAGGATTAGATATTTGAAACCCACTGCAACAGGTCTACAGCTTAGCAGCACTATTTAGTACTGCAGGCCAGTATACTGTAGAGATATTCAAAAAGTATACTGCAGGACAGCATATACTGCCTGACATAATATACTGCAGGACAGTCTTATTTGCAGTAAAATTGCAGTCTTAATCAACATATTTGAAACATAGTGCAAGTCTGCTGCTTCATTGTATTTTTCCATTAAAAAGCTTTGCAGTACATTTGCAGCCCTACTGTAGCTCTACTCATAGTCTACTGGGATTTTATACTGATACTGTGCTGCAGATGTACTGCATTTATGCTGCAATTCTGTAAGGGACTGATTCAACAATATTCAGTCATTGGTCAACATTGTCCTACAAAAATAATATATAAACCTTTTTTTTTATATAAATTTGCTTTTTAGCGTTGTTAAATGTACCTGATTTTCTGTCCTTATTTCTTCGTTTTCGAGTGTTAATACTGTAAATCGAAATGGATCCTCAAAGTTCACTCCGGTGACATAATTGACAATACCATCTACGAGTGTGCTTTTGCCTGAGCCAGTTGCACCAATTAGCATAATTGTTTTCTCTTTTAAAAACCATTTATCCCCATCATATTTTCCTTTAAATAAAAACAGTTAACAATGCGTTAAATATATGTACATGTTCTGAAAGCTTTACAAAATTTGAATTTTAGAAATAAATAATGGACACCATAAATATACCTATTGTCATCTGTTTTGTTTTTATTGCTGAATTTCTTGCTTTTAGATTTTCCTCAATAGGAGGAATATATCTTGAGGAATTGGGATGACAAGCTTTAGAAAGCTTTAAAAAATTTGCTGCTAATGACTCTTTTGTCTCAATTATGTCACTTGCGTCACTATATGGTCCTTCTGAGTCGCCAAATATTCCTCTGACTTGAAATTTGTATTGTTTATTTGCCATTAATCCCGATATTGTGATCGTATTTTCGTTTGAATTCGTGTCTTTGAAATTCCATTTAGCTCTTTCATCTAAGCATTTGTATCGAATTTGATAATACTCTGGAATCTTTGTTGAACTTCTCCAAGTAATGTTTACAGAGCTTGACTTGATTTCTTCGGAACAGGGTTTCCCAGGTCTCTAAAAAATCAACGTTTTTACATGGATATCAAGTCATATTTGGGTCGAACTAATAATATCTTTTATTTATTAAGACTAAGACCG
This sequence comes from Magallana hongkongensis, assembly GCA_015776775.1. Classification (NCBI taxonomy): domain Eukaryota; kingdom Metazoa; phylum Mollusca; class Bivalvia; order Ostreida; family Ostreidae; genus Magallana; species Magallana hongkongensis. Next base: position 86,806 of record VIAA01000027.1, read on the forward strand.
TTTTGCAATTTGAAAGACAGCAATTGTGCCAGTTTCAGTATCGAACTAAGAGACAAAGTAAAATTCAAAGAAATTGAAAAAAAAAACCAGATTATCATTTTGATACAAATTAATATCACGGAATTATAAAAATAGTAGAGCCCATATTGAAAACGCTTAAATTCTTGTGATGTACGGTATGATTTGAAAACAAAATCTTTTTATGATATTTTCGGTATGTTTTACTGGACAAAAGCGTTATGCTTTGTGAACGATCTACAATCTTTATAAATGAGGTGGGCGTGACCTCATTGCTTTGACAATATCCCTGCTTGATTGTTCCTTTTTTAAACCCTGAGTGAATGTTTTGTAAGCATCATTTTAAAAAAAAATACGTGTAGGGGCTAGAGAATATTTCATTGGCTTATTGCAAGTCAATCTAGTATGTCTTGTGGATAAGGAATACCATAAAATAATGTATTTTCATTAATCTTTTAATTGATTAGTTTAGACATATCATTTATCATTATCTCACGAACATTGATCAAAAAGTAATGTCACAATGCGATAAAGCTAAACAAAACGGCTTAAAATGAAAAACAAAATCGTACTCATGAATGTCGACCACTATCAATTCATATCTATAAATTTTAATGCATTATGATTACTATTTTTAAAAAAAAATCATTTACACGTGTACATACTTTTGTCCTTTTAACAAAGAATTGGTCAAAATGCTTTATTTCAACCTTTTGAAATACTTTCTTACATTTAATATTAATATTTTTTACCAGACGCGTCGGGGGTATTTTACGCAGTGTTAATTTTACCGCGTACCTAATATGAATTTCCCATGCGCGTAAATCATCTATTGTACAGTAATTAGGTCTTTCCACCTTTCAGGTGAAAGACCTTTTGTATTTCTTATGTTTTTAGGTCTTTCCACCTTTCAGGTGAAAGTCCTTTTGTATTTCTTATGTTTTTTATTAGGTCTTTCCACCTTTCAGGTGAAAGACCTTTTGTATTTCTTATGTTTTTAGGTCTTTCCACCTTTCAGGTGAAAGACCTTTTGTATTTCTTATGTTTTTAGGTCTTTCCACCTTTCAGGTGAAAGACCTTTTGTATTTCTTATGTTTATTATTATTATTATTATTATTATTAAGGTCTTCCGTTTCCAACGGAAGACCTTATTGTTATTGCTTTGTTTCTTTTTCCCTTTTATTATTTTTTTTTTTCTTACGCTTTTTTGTACAAGCGATTTTTTGAAAACGACTTGACCGATTTTCGTGAAAATTTCAGATCTTGTAGATATTGATAAAAACCTTATATATATTTTTTTATTTTGATGACGTCATTTCCGTTCGGGAGATATTGACGTTTTAGTGATTTTTAGAGGGTCATTTTGTCCTGCTATCTCCTCCTAAACGAAAAAAGATATTGAATTTAAATTTTCAGGGATTGTAGACAAAAGATTGTAGATGTGTTTAAAGGCATTTGTGGTTGTCTGGCTTCAAAGGCGTCGAAGCTCGCCTGGACCCGAAAATCGAGTTTAAAAAAACGACGTAATTTTTAATGGTTTTTGTTCTTTATCTCCTTTCCTGAAAATATTTTACAATAACAAATAGAGCAAATAAAATTTATATTTACAAGATCCTCGTTTGATAAAAAGAAAAAGGGGCTGGTCCCTCAAATAAGGGGCCAAAAGGGCTCTAAAGTCTTTCTCCCATAGCACTTTACTGAGAAATATTTTGTAATATGTTTAAGAAGCAAAAATGTTCATCTTTTACTAATAAAACTATACATTATAAATTTTTTATTATGCATTACGTAATTAGGGGTTTTAAGGGGCCAAAAGTCCAAAATTTCGATCGAATATATCTCAAAAAGGACAAATATTTTGAAAAGCAATATAGAATAAAAGATGCTTAGAATGATGTTTTAAACAATTTTCAATCATAAAAGTTTCGTTAACTGGCCCCAATAAGGAGATGAGGGGTCGGCCCCTAAAATGTCATATCCCAGATAGCTCAAAAACGGCAAAGAATTTCTAAACACTTGTTGAACAAAATATGTTTAATATCAAAAGAACTTTCGTATGATGCCAAGAAAAAGGGGCTGGCCCTTCAATTTAGGGGCCAAAAGGGCTCTAAAGTCTGTCTTCCATAGCACTTTACTGAGAAATGTTTTGTAATATGTTTAAGAAGCAAAAATGTTCATCTTTTTCTAATAAAACTATACATTATAAATTTTTATTATGCGTTACGTAATTAGGGGTTTTAAGGGGCCAAAAGTCCAAAATTTTGATCGAATATATCTCAAAAAGGACAAATATTTTGAAAAGCAATAAAGAATAAAAGATGGTTAGAATGATGTTTTAAACAATATTCAATCATAAAAGTTTCGTTATCTGGCCCCAATAAGGAGATGAGGGGTCGTCCCCTAAAATGTCATATCCCAGATAGCTCAAAAACGGCAAAGAATTTCTAAACACTTGTTGAACAAAATATGTTTAATATCAAAAGAACTTTCGTATGATGCCAAGAAAAAGGGGCTGGCCCTTCAATTTAGGGACCAAAAGGGCTCTAAAGTCTTTCTTCCATAGCACTTTACTGAAAAATATTTTGTTATATGTTTAGGAAGCAAGAATGTTCAATTCACATTTATTTAACAACATATTATAATTATTTTATAACGTGTTCCTTATTAAAGGGTTTTAATGGGTTTTAAGGGACCAGAAGTACAAAACTTTGATAACATACCTCAAACAGAACAAATATTTTAAAAAGCATTATTTTGAAAATCAATATAGAATAAAATGCTGAGAATGATGTTCCTAACAAAATTCATCCATCAATTTATTTTTGTAGCCCCAATAAGGAGATAAAGGGTCAAATATCAAAGTCAAGTTCATATAACCTTCAAAAAATCGCACGGAAGACCTCCTCGTTGCTCGCAACGAGATCATGTCTAGTTATTATTATTTTTCTTCTCTTTTTTTCCAGGGACAGCTTTTTTATTTCAAGAGATATTGAAACAATTTTTTCTTTATGTTATTGGCCATTAAAAGTTATGGTACCAAATGACCCTTTGCTCGATAACTCCCAGAACTTACAAAGTTATTGCCCTTGTGTACGAAAAGCTTGTTATCGCTACTCCTCTGAAACCATAAGAGATAGAAACTTGGAATTTTTATCAATGTCTTCAGTACACTTAGAGGGTTCTTCAATCTATTCATACCGAAAGGATCTGAGCCCCCCTTCTAGTAGTTATTGCCCCTGAAAGTATTCACATTTTTATATAATCACTTCCAAATTTTTTATTACTTATCATAGGGACTTCGGACCACTTGGGATGGAAACGTCTACCTTGGCCGAACAAAATGACATAAAGGTCAAAGGTCAAGGTCATTTGGAAATCTCTTAATTAATGAGTTTTTGTATCTCTTTTGTTTCGGATGGTAGAGAAAAAGTTTTTCATGGATGTAGTAGAACATCTTAAGACATTTCAAAATATAAACCGTTAACCCTTACCATGTAACAATTATAGAGTTATTGCCCCTATTGTACAAAATGCTTGTTATCGCTACTCCTCATTAACCGTCAGAGATAGAGACTTGAAACTTTTACTAATGTATTCAGTATACTTAGGAGCTTCATCAATCTATTCATACCAACAGGGTCCAAAGTCCCTTTCTAGCAGTTATTGCCCCTGAAAGTTTCGAATATTCAATAAAAACACAAATAACTTTTGAATCGATAATCATAGATACATCGGACCACTTGGTATTGAAGCGTCTACCTTGTCAGATGAAAATGACATAAAGGTCAAAGGTCAAGGTCGTCAAGCAATAAAAAATTGCAAACTTAATCGTTTGACACTTTTTTTAAATGAAGTAACGCAGAAAAACTATTTTATTCTATTGAAGCAATCTTATTTCAAACATAAAAAAACAATGAGGTGGAAAGACCTCTAATTGTTCGAGAACAATTAGTCTACTAGTTAGGTCTTTCCACCTTTCAGGTGAAAGACCTTTTGTTTTCTTTATGTTTTTTATTATTCTTATAATTTTTCTTTTCTATTTTCCTTGGGACAGCTTTTTTATTTCAAGAGATATTGAAACAATTTATTAGGGTCTTCCGTTTCCAACGGAAGACCCTTTTGTTTTTCTACGGTTTCTTTTTTTGCTTATTCTTATTAGGGTCTTCCGTTTTCAACGGAAGACCCTCTTGTTATTCTATTGTTTTTTTAGGGTCTTCCGTTTCCAACGGAAGACCCTCTTGTTATTCTATTGTTTCTTTTTATTATTATTAGGGTTTTCCGTTTTTCAACGGAAAACCCTTCTGTTATTCTACTGTTTCTTATTGTTATTTTTTTTCCCGCAAATTTTGTGCACGAGATTTCTCGAACATTTTTTGTCTGATTGCTATGAAACTTTCAGGGTATGTAGATGATATTAATATCTCTAGACGTTTTTTTCAAATTCTCAAAATTCACTTCCAGTTATGAGTTATTGCCCTTTAATTGAAAATTGGGGGGTCTTTTGTCCAGAGTTGATCTCGGGAACTACAGATGATAGACACATGAAATTTGGCGAAATTGTCGGTAACATTTTATAGTTTTGCTGGCATGAAAATTTTGGTAATTTCTTTGTTAGTTTTTGAGCTATTTGTCGCCAAAGTTTAAGATTTTTTCGGGGCTGAAATTTTGATGCTTTTTGTATAATAACCTTTTAACTAAAAATATTTTGTTAATACATATAGAACAAAAGTTGTTTAGAATAACGAGAGCTTTCATTTAAAATTAAGAAAAAAGGGCTGGCCCCTATAATTAGGGGTCAGCAGCTCATACACGTATTTTTCTGATAGCAAAAATCGTTATCATTTTATGAAAAAAAATTAATTCAGTTATTGTTAATATATTAAATAATGTCATTTGGTATCAAATTAAACAAGTTCTGTGCTATATTTTTTTTCAAATTTCATAAAACAAATATGTGAGAATCGTACATGAACGAGTTAATATGTCTACATAGAAAATGCCACTTTAAGGCTCAGGCATTTACTGCATTACGTTGTGTTGCGTCTTAGATAAATTGTTGTGATTCAATTTCATTTTTTTTCATCTATATCATTTATGAATTCAATGAACACACATTATTTAAACGCTCTATGTGCAACTATTTGTCGGGGCGCCCCTGTTTGTAACCCCCGCGCGCGCGCCGAATGTAAACAGTAACGAACGGCATTGTAGAAAAGAGAGAGCCGTAATGCAGAAGAGAAGTTGTGTATTCTTTCGGTGTACACATGCATTTTCAATTTACTGTGAAACATATGAACATGCACAGGGAACAATACTACATATTTGTTTAAGGAGGATATTTTTCTCGTGTGAATCGTTAACGAGGAAATTCTGACAGCCACACTTCTGTCGACGATCAGCCGTTGATAAGCTACGAGTAATAAAGGAGAAAAGATGGACATGAAAGTGTGTGATTTATGTGGATGTTACTGAAGAAGGTGAGGCTTTTACTCCTTTTAAAGTTTCTTGTTAACTGGTTAGAATTTAGTATATAGTATAGATGTACATGTAAGTACGTGCACACTGTTAGATGTTTTTGTTATGGTGTGGGTGTTTGTTTACTACTGTGTAATTTTTACATGTTTCATGGATGGTAGACTCGCTCGAGGTTCATGGGGGACTGGAAAGGGTAACTGAATTTATCTATTTAAAAAAATAACAGATTGTGAATTTTCAACTCAAAATTCAAAGCAGGGTCTAATTAGAAACACATCATATATTCTTGTGCAGAAGACTCCAAATGTAGTCATGAATACCCTGTAGACATAACTTCAAGTAAATAAAATTGTATACTTCAGACTTCAGAGTTAAAACATGACTTTAATATATTTATGATGCTGATCATTGTATCATTAGAGAGGTTAAGCAGAGCAACGGGTACCCGGTACATGTACTTGTACATGTAGGTTACAAGTTAGAACTATGCGTACCATTCTACCAGTTCACATAATTTTTCTTGTTTAGCAGTTATGATGTGTACTTAAATTGTCCTTGTTAATGTTTTAAATGTAATTTTTTATTCTCTTTTTTTAATCTGACTACTGGCAGTACTGGCGTGCGAGCAGTTCTCGCCGAGGACCATTTCTCACTGGTGCACTGTTACGTACATCATATTTTCGTATATAATTTTATGTGTTGATAAAATGACGTAACAATGCACTGGTGAGAAATGGTACTCGGCGAGAACTGATCGCACGCCAATATTGATTAATTACAGACAAAAACTGAAAGTTGCGAGTGTTATTTTTTATTGAACAACATTGTTTAAAATAATTCTTTATATATGTGACGATCAGACCGGTTTGAATACCAGTGCCAGATGGTAGTTGGTAGAGCACCTGACTAGAGATTCAGGGGGCCCAGGTTCAAATCCCAGTTTGGTCCTTCATTATTTCTCCCATCCTGTTACAATATTGGTGTTGTGACCAACCCCTGGAACTAACAGGTTAACTCGATCCTGCCAGGGGTGATCTTCGAGGGTGAAGATCATTTAAGGGGGGAGGAATGTGACGGTCAGACTGGTTTGAATACCGGTGCCAGATACATGTAGCTCAGTTGGTAGAGCACTTGACTAGAGATTCAGAGGGCCAGGTTCGAATCCCAGTTTGTTCCGTCGTTATTTCTCCCATCTTTTACATATACATGTATATCAGATATATGACAGATGATTAAGGGTCATCACATGTTTTGCAAGATGCAATAAGTGTTAAAAACCTTTACTTTACAACACAATACATTTAAGTGAATATTTATGTTTCTATATTGTTATTATTTGGTGTGGTTTTCTTGACAGTGTCGCATAAACAATTTACCCACTCCTAAAACACAAACTTTCTTTTTGTGGATTCAGCTTACTGCTGATTGGCTGCTGTTGCAGCAGACAAATAAGATATGCATGCACAAAACACAATGAACTTATCAGAGAATGAGTTGAGTTTATTTCAACTGTTGAAATTTGGGTATTTTTTTTTAAAATGTATACTTGTGACAAAACATATATGTGGTACATACAGCTATAGCTTTATGAAGAAAATTTTGGTTAGACCATATATACCTATCATGCAAGTAAATGATATTTACAAAAAACTTGCAATTTATGGCGCAAGAAATATACGCTAGTTTTATAAAGATTGACATACATGTAATGTACCACATTCTGTGAAAAATAATCTATTAAAAATTCTTCAGTAAGTTTTACTCATACATGTTTTATGCTTATTACACATAGTATTGTTTTTAAAACATGTAATTTATAAGAAAATAAACAAAAACCCTCGCTAAATTTATTTGCAAAAAAAAAAAACACAGTAGAATTGATAAAAAATGGTATACCAGAAGCTAATACCAGTACATGTACTTTGACGCTGTTCGGTGGGTAATATTCGTTTGTAATTTACGAATTGAAATATTGACTGTTGCACTACAAGTACAGTAATAAACTCTCTCTCTCTCTCAAACTCTCTCTCTCTCTCAATTTGATAAGTGTTTATACCTATGAAAAATTTTTAATATTATATTATGACTTGATATGCAAATTTTTGATCTTGTACTGCCTAAATGTTATGTCATGTATTGGGATATGTCATACTTATTACACTGCATGGTCAGTGTATTTTTTACAGAAATACTATGCATATGTTAATTAATGTAAACACAGCTATTAGGTACTAGTACATGTAGTACATGTATGTAAACACAGCTAATTATTTTTTGTTTTATTTCAGCTCAAAACAGACTCTTGTTACCACATGGCTTTTTCTGGTACCTGTTGATTCTTGTGGGTCAGCTCCTGAGATTAACCTGTCACCTCTATTCACATGCATATTCCTTGTGTTCTACAGACTATTTACTGGTAATTCAAATTAAATCCGATAATGCATGAACAATAATGGAACTTGAAGAAAGCATCATGCCATGTTGTGGTTTGTGTTTGATAAGAAATTATGAAAACAAAATTAAGGCTGTTTAAAGACATTCATAATTGCTGTGTTTTTCAATAAAAGTATGCAATTATGTTTCCTTTATTTTTTATTTCATAAAGATATTTAGATGTGTTTACATAATTGAAAAATCCCCCCCCCCCTTTATTTAATTGTCTGCATTAAGATTACATGTAGGATATGTAAATGTACATTTGACTTTGAAATAACATCTGCTATGATAATTACTTTTGAAATGAACAAGAAACAACATATTTCTACCTTTCTAAGGTATATACATGTGCAGAAAAAAAGTAGAAAAACATGTCAAATTTGAACATTTTTCATTGAAATCAACTCTGTCTCCAGCTACCTGGGTGTGTTTAAATTTAATTCTAATTTAAGGCAGATGTCTAACTTGTAGGTTGTAACTTACTGTTTCAGCATGGTTAGAAGGAGACTAGAAATCAGAATAGATTAGATATTCACTAAATATGATTGTTAGCTTACTTTTTTCATGAAAACAAGAAATCACAAGCAGAACAGGAGTCTATTTGTTAATTAAAATGGTACAAATCATACAATAAACAAATAAAGATCAAATTTTAGAATCATTGATGATTGTTTTCAAATATGTGTGAGAAATTACTCAAGGAAATTGCCACTTGTTTCATAAAATTTGGTAAAACATTTCAAACCATGACTTTTTATGAAAATCAAAAGATTGGGGTGGGGGGTATACATGTAAGGGTATTTCTAAGTGATGTGAAGCTTTTATCATGATTATATCATGTAGGCGTATGTTGTATTGAATAAGGTTTCTTTTTAAAGGTGGTTGAACAAAAGTTGACCTCTAAAAGGTCAGGTAAAGATGTTTTACTATGGAGAACCCTGTAAATCTGTGTTTACTAAAGGAAATTGGAAATGGTGGGTTCACTTAAATGGCCATATTTTTATTAAACCTCAATGGAATTGGTAATATGTGGTATTCTTTTTCTCAGAATTGCATTAGCTTTCTTATTCTAAGACAAACCGTCTTTTCATAAAAATGTTATTGTACTAAGTTAAAGGTACACGGAACAGTTTCGGATAAAGTACCGTCAATATTTTTGTAAAATTGAGAGTGACTGTACTTGAAGGTTTATCATTGTTGTGTAGATTCATGAAATGAATTTTAATGATTATCAATAGTTAGAGGGATGTCTCTTGTTGGAATTAGTAAGCAATATTAAGGCCCCTAATTTTAAGTACATGAGAAGCAGAAATAAATTGTGAAACTTGCGGCTATGACAGATATGTTGACTTTACAGTGAAATTGAAGGTTACACACGGGAGGTTATATAACATGAAATGTAGGTGGATGGGATATTATATGCCTATTTAGTATTTACTGGGTATGAGGACAATAGCAAGTTTATTGTCCCCCAAGACAGCAACTATTTAATGAGGCAAAGCCAAGGGAAATAGTTGCTGTGGAGTGGGACAATAAACTTGCTATTGTCCGAATAGTCAGTTAATTGGTATTTCATTATACAGAAGAAAACTTTATTTGTCAGCGATGCAGAATTTCTTGATGATAAACAAATTAGAGTTAAATCAAACTTTGTATTTAATGCGGCGATCTTATTAGGTCAGAGGTGTTCCAAGTTTAAGGTGATATTGGACACTTCCATGTTGTGACGTATTGTTTATCGAAATAAACAATAAAATAAAGTGTAATTATATAAGTACATGTAGTTTCTTTTCAAAAATGGTCACCTAACTCCTTAGCACAGTGGGTTAGATGGTTTACTAGGAACCTGTAAGTCATGAGTTCGAATCCCGCTGGGGTTTTTACAATTTTTACCTTTTCAAATATTTTTAAAAGCTATTTTTTGGTTAAATATTGTAAAATTTGAAAATTCTAAAATTTTCAATTATATAGTACTTTAATCCACATTAATATCGATAGATGTCCCATTCCACCTTCAAAAGGAGGGAAATCAAATTCTGCTGAAGAATGGTTTTGATGACTATTCACCATGGGCAGATAGCATGGATACTATTTTAAATTAGATAAAAAGGCATGTTTATGCGGGCGCCTTCTAGTGATCAATTCGTCTGTCTGTCCATCCGAGATGGCTTGACAGGAGCATAGCTTCTCTCCCCTTGGCCCAATCTGGCCCATACCTCATCCACAGGGTTCCTTTGGTTGAAGGATGTGCAGTGACCTTGAACCATGTTTTTAGGTATAAGGTTTATATATATAAAATCCTTGTCTGGGGCATATCTTTTTTCCCTTTGGTCCAATCTGGCTAATACTCACAGAGTGTCTCTATGGTTAAACGATGTGCAGTGACCTTGCATGAAATTTCTAGGTAACGGGTGAAGATCATATCGGATCATGCAAAAATCCTTTTTTAAGAGCATATATAATTTCTACTAACCCCTATTTGGCTCAGACTTCACATAAGCAGAGCTTTTGAGTAAAGGGTGAAAGGGTGTGTAGTGACCTTGAACCTATTTTCAGTGAAAAGAAACTGTGAAGGTCATAGCAGAATTATAGTTTGAAAAATCCTTGTCCGGAGTATATCTTCTCTCCCTTTGCTCCATTCAGCCTCATACTTCACCCACATGATGCCTTTGATCAAAATATATGCAATGACCTCGAATGATATTTGTAGATGAAGAGTCAAGGTCATATCAGTTCATACAAAAATCCATATTTTAAGAGCATAGATATACTTTCCTTTTAGCCCCTATTTGGCTAATATTTTACCTTTACAGAGTTTATTGGTTAATGGCGTGCAGTGACCTTGAACCAAGTCTGTCAATGTGAAGGTCATAGCAGATCTTTTTAAAATTAGTTTTAGACAGTAGATTATTTTCCAAATATGCTTAATCTTGGTCAGATTGAACAAAAATGCATGTATGTTAGGGGGAATGAAATTGAATTAAAAGTTCTATGCCAGCTGGAAAAATTTCAAGTTATAGGTCAAGGTCAAAGCAGAATTCTCTGAAATAACATAAGCGGGGCCCTTTGAAATGTTCACCATTTCAATGTTGTCTGGTTCATAGTAATTTTGCATAGAAAATATTCACAGAGGTACAGTAAAGTAAACTTTACATCGATAAGTTTCTGACAATTAATGACGCAACGAGCACACAGTACGAAAGGTCAACCCTTTGAAAAGCAGTGAAGAGGAAAAGTTTCTCAGAATTATGTTTTAAACAAAATTTATTTTTTACGTAAATTTTAATTTTGCATTCTGGGAAGAAAAAAGATGTTAGTTCAAGGTAAAGTAAACTTGTACCTAAAATGAAGTCAAATTTGTTAAGTCGTACTTAAACACATTTTTTTTGTTAAGTTGTTCTTGAAATGGTTAAGGGTTTTTGGTTAAGTCGTACTTAAAAACATTCGGATTATGTTAAGTTGTACCAAGAATCATTCGATTTTTTTTTATCTTTTTGTACTTAGGTTTCTTTGTTACTAGATTAAGAACTCTGCTTCTTAGACGTACTTCTAGCGTTGCTTTCGACATTAGCGGAAAACCCACTCGTTGCTTTGCAACGAGCTTTGCTCTAGTTAGGGTCTTCCGTTTCCAACGGAAGACCCTCTTGTTATTCTATTGTTTCTTTTTATTATTATTAGGGTCTTCCGTTTCCAACGGAAGACCCTTTTGTTATTCTTCGGTTTCTTTTTATTAGGGTCTTCCGTTTCCAACGGAAGACCCTCTTGTTATTCTATTGTTTCATTTTATTAGGGTCTTCCGTTTTCAACGGAAGACCCTTTTGTTTTTCTACGGTTTCTTTTTTTAGGGTCTTCCGTTTCCAACGGAAGACCCTTTTGTTTTTCTACGGTTTCTTTTTTTAGGGTCTTCCGTTTACAACGGAAGACCCTCTTGTTATTCTATTGTTTCTTTTTATTATTATTATTTTTCTTTTTCTTTATTTTTCTGACTTTTTTAAAGCTTAATATCTCAAAAAGTTTTCAACAGATTTACATGAAACTTCCAGGGATTATGTAGCATCATCGTCCCTCAAAGATCTTAAATTTTAAACTACAACGTCACTTCCGTTTTTACGTTACGTCAATTTTTAAATTTTAAAAAAGTGATTTTGTCCAGGGCGTTTTTCAAAAACACTTTAAGATAGAGACTTGAAATTTTCTGTGTTGAAGCATTGATCGTTTTTATTTGGACATAAGGCTGGAATTTAGTTTCCGTCACTTCCGGTCCAAACGGGAAGTGTTTTAAAATTTTCGAATTTTCGAATTTTTCGTTTCAATTTCAAATGTTTATGAGGTTTGTATAGTTGGTCATGCTGAATACAAAACTGAAATCCGTTTGAAAATCGGACGATGCATTACAGAGATATTGGGGTTTAAAAATTGATTTTTCCGGAAATTTTGATTCCGCGTCCTTGGTTTAAAAAATAGCGTAATGTTCAAAGTAAAATTAACTCGTACCAAAAATAATTGCTAAGTCGTACCTGAACACATTCGGATTTTTTTTGTTCAGTCGTTCTTAAAATCGGAAAGGTTTTTGTTAAGTCGTACTTAAAATCATTCGTATTTTGTCAAGTCGTACAAGGAATATTCGATTTTTTTCATCTTTTTATTTTTGTTACTCTTGTAATTGGTTTAAGAGCTCTGCATCTTACAGGAACTTCCAGTTTTACTTTCGACATTAACGGAAGACCCACTCGTTGCTTTGCAACGAGCTTTGCTCTAGTTTCTTATTCTTATTATTATTATTCTTTTTATTTTTTTTCCAACTCAAATATTTCAAAAACGCTTGCATCGATTGTTTTATAATTTACAGCTTTAATGTGTATCTTAAAGATCTCTATGATATGAAAAAATTATATGATGACGTCATCAAATTCGTCAGATATTGACGTTTTTCAAGTTTTAAAAAGTGATTTTGTCCGGAGCTTTTCTTATTTTTGATTTAAGATAAAGCTATGAGATTTACAGAATAGGTAGAACTACCGTTTAACTTATGACATAAGGCTGGAAACTCAATTCGGACACTTCCGGTCGAAACCGGAAGCAAAACCAATTTTTTTGTTTTTTCATGTTTTTCAATTTTAAAAATGTCACATACCTATCTTACAGTAATTTTCATGCTGAGTTCAAAACTGAAATCCGTTTTTAAATCGGACGATGCATTACAGAGATATCGGGGTTTAAAAATTGATTTTTCCGGAAATTTTGATTCCGCGTCCTTGGTTTAAAAAGTAGTGTAATGTTCAAAGTAAAGTTAACTCGTACCAAAAATAATTGTTAGGTCGTACTTGAACACATTCTGATTTTTTTGTTAAGTCGTTCTTGAAATCAGGAAGGATTTTGTTAAGTCGTACTTAAAATCATTCGGATTTTGTTAAGTCGTACCAGGAATAATTTGATTTTTTTTTCATCTTTTTATTTTAGTTACTCTTGTTATTGGTTTAAGAGCTCTGCTTCTTACTTGAACTTCCAGCTTTACATCCGACATTAACAGAAGACCCACTCGTTGCTTTGCAACGAACTTTGCTCTAGTTTCTTATTATTAAGGTCTTCCGTTTCCAACGGAAGACCTTATTGTTTTCGTTCGGTTTCTTTTTCCCTATTATTATTATTTTTTTTCTTTTTTTTTCCAACCAATTTTGTGTACGTGATTTCTCTGAATCTACCCGACCGATTTACATGAAACTTTCAGGTCTGATAGATAATGATCTGAACCTTATTGGAAATTTTTTTTAATGATGACGTCACTTCCGGTTTTGAGTTATTAACAATTTAACGATTTTCAGAGGGTCGGCTTGTCCAGGGGTAAACTCCGAAACGATTTAAGATATTGAGTTCAAAATTTCAGGGATTGTAGACAAAAGGTTGTAGATCTGACATGTGGTATATATATTTTCCTGTGACCAAAAGCGCCGAAGCTCGCCCGAGCTCGAAAATTACAGTTAAAAAAGCGTCGTGATTTTTTGTGGTTTTCTTTCAATATCTTTTTCCTCGATAGTATTTTGTTATAACATGTAGAACAAAAAATCTTTATAAAGTCAAGAGCTTTGATGTGACATCAAGAAAAAGGGGCTGACTCTTCAAATAAGGGGCTGAGGGGGCTCTAAAGTCTTTAAATGATAACTTGTTACCGTGAAATATTTTGTGATACGTTATAGAAGCAATAATGTTCATTCTAACGTTATCCACCTACACATGGCAATTATTTACTCCTATGTTACGTAATTAGGGATTTTAAGGGGCCAAAGGTCCAAAACTTTCATACTAAATATCTCAAAATGGATGAAAATTTTGAAAAGCAATATTGAACAAAAGATGCTCAAAATATTAAGCTTAACAATAATTAACCATTATTTCTTTGTTATGCGGTCCCTAAAAGGAGTTACAGGGTCGGCCCCTTAAACGACCCTCTCAAAATATCTCGAGAACGGTACAAAATTTGTAAACACATGTTGAACAAAATGTGTTTGAATTGATTAGAGCTTTCATTTAAAATCATGAAAAAGGGGCTGGCCCTTCAAATAAGGGGCTGAGGGGGCTCTAAAGTCTTTTAATGATAACATTTTACTGTGAAATATTTTGTGATACGTTATAGAGGCAATTATGTTCATTCTAACGTTATCCACATATACATGGTAATCATTCCCTCCTATGTTACGTAATTAGGGATTTTAAGGGGCCAGAAGTCCAAAACTTTGATGCTCAATATCTCAAAATGGAGGAAAATTTTGAAAAGCAATATGGAACAAAAGATGCTCAAAATATTAAGCTTAACAAATATCAAATATTATTTCTTTGTTATGTGGTCCTTTAAGGGAGTTAAGGGTCGGCTTCTAAAACGACCCTCTCAAGATATCTCAAGAATGGTATAAAATTTGTAATTACTTATTGAACAAAAAATGTTTTAATTGATTAGAGTTTTTATTTGAAATCTTGAAAAAGAGGCTGGCCCTTTAAATAAGGGGCTGAGGGGGCCTAAAGTCTTTTAATGATAACTTTTTACTGAGAGATATTTTGTGAAACGTTATAGAAGCAAATATGTTTATCCCACAGTTATAATATATCCAAGCAATGTAATGATTTTTTCATGTGTTACGTAATTAAGGGTTTTTAGGGACCAAAATTCCAAAATTTTGGACACCCATATCTCAGAAAGGAAAAATATTTTGAAATGCAGTACAGAAGAATAGTTGTTCAGAATGATGTTCTTAACAATATGTAACCTTTAAAATTTCGTTAAAGAGTTCCTTTAAGGAGAAATGGGATCGGCCCCTAAAACTTCCTTTCTCATATATCTCCAAAACGGTAACGAATTTTTGAACATTTGTTGACAAAATGTGTTTAGATTTAAATGTCCTTTCATTTAATATCAAGAAAAAGGGGCTGGTCCCTTAAATTAGCGGATCAAAGGGCTCTAAAATCGTTTATCTGTAGCCCTTTCAAGAGAGCCATTTTGTGAAAGGTTATTAAAGATAGATTAGGTATAATACGTTATTATATACTAACAATATAACGATTTTCTCTTGTGTTACCCAATTAGGGTTTTTAGGGACCAGAGGTAAAGAAGTTTAATCTTTTTTATCTTGATTGGAAGAAATGCTAGTATTTAATAAAGCAATGTAAGAGAACTTATAAAAAGCGGTACAAAAAAGCATTAGTACTTCACTCTTTTTTACCATATCATGTTTTGTTGTCGAAATTCAAAGTCGATGATGTCATATTTCCTTCTAAAAAATCGGACGGAAGACCTCTTCGTTGCTCGCAACGAGATCGTGTCTAGTTATTATTATTATTCTTTTTATTTTTTTTCCAACTCAAATATTTCAAAAACGCTTGCATCGATTGTTTTGAAATTTACAGCTTTAATGTGTATTAAAAAGATCTCTATGATATGAAAAAATTATTTGATGACGTCATCAATTTCGTCAGATATTGACGTTTTTCACGTTTTAAAAAGTGATTTTGTCCGGAGCTTTTCTTATTTTTGATTTAAGATAAAGCTATGAGATTTACAGAGAAGGTAGAACTATCGTTTTACCTATGACATAAGGCTGGAGACTCAATTCTGACACTTCCGGTCGAAACCGGAAGCAAAACCAATTTTTTTGAATTTTCATGTTTTTCAATTTTAAAAATTTTACGTACGTATCTTACAGTAATTTTCATGCTGAGTTCAAAACTGAAATCCGTTTTTAAATCAGACGATGCATTACAGAGATATCGGGGTTTAAAAATTGATTTTTCCGGAAATTTTGATTCCGCGTCCTTGGTTTAAAAAATAGCGGAATGTTCAAAGTAAAGTTAACTCGTACCAAAAATAATTGTTAAGTCGTACTTGAACACATTCGGATTTTTTTTTTTAGTCGTTCTTGAAATCAGGAAGGTTTTTGTTAAGTCGTACTTAAAATAATTCGGATTTTGTTAGGTCGTACCAGAAATAATTCGATTTTTTTCATCTTTTTATTTTAGTTACTCTTGTTATTGGTTCAAGAGCTCTGCTTCTTACAGGAACTTCCAGCTTTACTTCCAACATTAACGGAAGACCCACTCGTTGCTTTGCAACGAGCTTTGCTCTAGTTATTATTATTATTCTTTTCTTCTGACTCCTTTTTTCCTTCATAACTCAAAAAGTTTTTAACCGATTTTGATGAAATTTTCAGAGATGTTTGCAAGTTGGCGTCCCTCAAAAATGTTAAAGTTTTAGAGAGAACGTCACCTCCGTTTTGACGTGCCGTCATTTTTAAAAATTTCAAAAAGTCATTTTGTCCCGGACTTTTCTCAAAAACGCTTTAAGAAAGAGGCTTGAAAATTTCAATGGTGATGATTTGGTCGATTTACCTCTGTAATAAGGCTGGAAATGAAAATCTGTCACTTCCGGTCGAAACCGGAAGTGAAACAAATTTTTCGAAAAAATGAATTTTCTGATCAAATGAAAAATGAATATGTGTTTTGTAGAGCTTAATAAGCTGAATCAAACACTGAAAGCCGTTTCAAAATCGGACGATGCATTACAGAGATATCGGGGTTTAAAAATTGATTTTTCCGGAAATTTTGATTCCGCGTCCTTGGTTTAAAAAATAGCGTATGTTCAAAGTAATATTAACTCGTACCAAAAATAATTGTTAAGTCGTACTTGAACAATTCGGATTTTTTTTGTTAAGTTGTTCTTGAAATCGGAAAGGTGTTTGTTAAGTCGTACTTAAAATCATTCGTATTTTGTTAAGTCGTACCAGGAATAATTCGATTTTTTTATCTTTTCATTTTGGTTACTCTTGTTATTGGTTTAAGACCTCTGCTTCTTACAGGAACTTCCAGCTTTACTTCCGATATTAACGGAAGACCCACTCGTTGCTTTGCAACGAGCTTTGCTCTAGTTAGGGTCTTCCGTTTCCAACGGAAGACCCTCTTGTTATTCTATTGTTTCTTTTTATTATTATTATTATTAGGGTCTTCCGTCTTCAGCGGAAGACCCTTCTATTATTCTATTGTTTCTTTTTCACTTTTCTTATTGTTATTATTATAATTCTTTTTTTTCTTACCGATTTTGTGCAGACGATTACTCGGAGATGGCTCGATCGATTTCAATCAAATTTTCAAGATTAACGTGTTTTTATCTGAAGTTTATTGTTTTTTATTCATTTCTGAAAATTCACTTCCGGTCGGTAGTTATCGTCCGTTTACGATTTTAAAAAGTCAATTTTGTCTGCGACGTTTCTCAAAAACGAGAAAAGATATAGGGCTGAAATTTTCTGAGATGATAGATCTACCGTTTTTCTGGTGCAACACACTCACCAAAATGTCCGCCGTCACTTCCTGTTGTTATTGGGAAAAAAAATCAAAAATCGATTTTTTCGTTTTTCTTATTTTTTAATATTTTTCTTTGAAATTTTTACACCTTATAGTGACCCTCTCTCTGACTCAGAATATGTAATTTGTTTTAAAATCGATCAAGGCGTTCTCGAGAAATTAAGCGTCAAAGTTCTGAAGCGAGAGTCCGAGTAGCTCAGTTGATAGAGTCGTGGACATGGCCCAGGCGACCCGGGTTCAAGCCTCGAGTGCCGCAATTTTTTTTTTTACTATTTTTCGCTTAGATCTACGTTTTTATCTTTAAGTTGATAAGTATGATCTAATCTATTCAAGAATCGAACGGAAGACCCACTCGTTGCTCGCAACGAGATCGAATCTAGTTCTTTTTCTTTTCTTCTGACTCCTTTTTTGCTTCATAACTCAAAAGGTTTTAGACTGATTTTTATGAAATTTTCAGAGATTCTTGCAAGTTGGCGTCCCTTCAGAATGTTAAAATTTTGAAGAGAACATCACCTCCGTTTGGACGTGACGTCATTTTCAAAAATTTAAAAAAGTCATTTTGTCCCGGACTTTTCTCAAAAACGCTTCAATATAGAGGCTTGGAATTTTCACTGGTTATGATTTGGTCGATTTACCTCTGTAATAAGGCTCGAAATGAAAATCTGTCACTTCCGGTCGAAACCGGAAGTGAAACAAATTTTTCGAAAAAATGAATTTTCTGATCAAATTAAAAATGAAAATGTGTTTTATAGAGCTTATCAAGTTGAATCTAACACTGAAAGCCGTTTCAAAATCAGACGATGTATTACAGAGATATCGGGGTTTAAAAATTGATTTTTCCGGAAATTTTTATTCCGCGTCCTTGGTTTAAAAAATAGCGTAATGTTAAAAGTAAAATTAACTCGTACCAAAAATAATTGTTAAGTCGTACTTGAACAATTCGGATTTTTTTTGTTAAGTCGTTCTTGAAATCGGAAAGGTGTTTGTTAAGTCGTACTTAAAATCATTCGGATTTTGTAAAGTCGTACCAGGAATAATTCGATTTTTTCATCTTTTTATTTTAGTTACTCTTGTTAATGGTTTAAGAGCTCTGCTTCTTGCAGAAACTTCCAGCTTTACTTCCGACATTAACGGAAGACCGACTCGTTGCTTTGCAACGAGCTTTGCTCTAGTTATTATTATTATTCTTTTTCTTTTCTTCTGACTCCTTTTTTGCCTCATAACTCGAAAGGTTTTTAACCGATTTTGATGAAATTTTCAGAGATTTTTGCAAGTTGGCATCCCTCAAAAATGTAAAAGTTTTAAAGAGAACGTCACCTCCGTTTTGACGTGACGTCATTTTTAAAAATTTCAAAAAGTCATTTTGTCCCGGACTTTTCTCAAAAATTCTTTAAGATAGAGGCTTGAAATTTTGAATGGTTATGATTTGATCGATTTACCTCTGTAATAAGGCTGGAAATAAAAATCTATCACTTCCAGTCGAAACCGGAAGTAAAACAAATTTTTCGAAAAAATGAATTTTCTGATTTAATCAAAAATGTATATGTGTTTTGTAGAGCTTATTAAGCTGAATCTAACACTGAAAGCCGTTTAAAAATCGGACGATGCATTACAGAGATATCGGGGTTTAAAAATAGATTTTTCCGGAAATTTTGATTCCGCGTCCTTGGTTTGAAAACTAGCGTAATGTTCAAAGTAAAATTAACTCGTACCAAAAATAATTGTTAAGTCGTACCTGAACACATTCGGATTTTTTTTGTTCAGTCGTTCTTAAAATCCGAAAGGTTTTTGTTAAGTCGTACTTAAAATCATTCGTATTTTGTCAAGTCGTACCAGGAATATTCGATTTTTTTCATCTTTTTATTTTAGGTTCTCTTGTTATTGTTTTAAGAGCTCTGCTTCTTACAGGAACTTCAAGCTTTACTTTCGACATTAACGGAAGACCCACTCGTTGCTTTGCAACGAGCTTTGCTCTAGTTATTATTAGGGTCTTCCGTCTTCAGCGGAAGACCCTTCTATTATTCTATTGTTTCTTTTTAGGGTCTTCCGTTTTGCAACGGAAGACCCTTTTGTTTTTCTTCGGTTTCTTTTTAGGGTCTTCCGTTTCCAACGGAAGACCCTCTTGTTTTTCTTCGGTTTCTTTTTATTATTATTTTATTTTTTATTTTTTTTCTGACTCCCTCTCGGCTTTATATCTCAAAAAGTTTTCATCCGATTTCAATGAAATTTTCAAAGCTTTTGTAAAGCTACCGTGCCTCAAAGATGGTAAAGTTTTAGCATTTACGTCACTTCCGTTCAAATTTGGCGGCCATTTTTAAATTTAAAAAAAGTGATTTTGTCCGGAAGAAATCTCCGTTTACTTTAAAGATATCGCTTTGAAATTTTTACTGATGATAGATGTATCAATTCTATAATGTACTGGGGGGTTTAAAAATTTCTTCATCAATTTTGCTCAAAACCGGAAGCAGTTCCAATTTTTGGAAATTTTCATTTTTTTGAACAAAATAAGACAATACTACAGTCTTATAGAACTTGCCATGGTGAATTCAAATCTGAAATCCGTTTGAAAATCGAACGACGCATTACAGAGATATCGGGGTTTAAAAATTGATTTTTCCGGAAATTTTGATTCCGCGTCCTTGGTTTAAAAAATAGTGTAATGTTCAAAGTAAAATTAACTCGTACCAAAAATAATTGTTAAGTCGTACTTGAACACATTTGGATTTTTTTTAATTAAGTCGTTCTTGAAATCGGAAAGGTTTTGTTAATTCGTACTCAAAATCATTCGGATTTTGTTAAGTCGTACCAGGAATAATTCGATTTTTTCATCTTTTTATTTTAGTTACTCTTGTTATTGGTTTTAGAGCTCTGCTTCTTACAGGAACTTCCAGGTTTACTTCCGACATTAACGGAAGACCCACTCGTTGCTTTGCAACGAGCTTTGCTCTAGTTATTATTATTATACTTTTTCTTTTTTTTCTGACTCCTTTTTTGCTTCATAACTCAAAAAGTTTTCAACCGATTTCAATGAAACTTCCAGAGATTTTAGCAAGTTATCGTCCCTCAAAGATGTTAAAGTTTTAAAGACAACATCACTTCCGTTTTGGCGTGACGTCATTTTTAAAATTAAAAAAAAGTCATTTTGTCCGGGACTTTTCTCAAAAACGCTTTAAGATATATGCTTGAAATTTTCAATTGTTATGATTTGGTCAATTTACCTCTGTAATGAAGCTATATAATAAAAATCTGTCACTTGCGGTCGAAACTGGAAGCGAATCAAATTTTTTGAAAAAATGAATTTTTTGATCAAACAAAAAACGTATACGTATTTTGTAGAGCTTTTTAAGCTGAGTCTAATGCTGAAAACCGTTTAAAATTCGGAGGATGCATAACAGAGATATCGGGGTTTAAAAACTGATTTTCTCGGAAATTTTGATGCCGCGTTCTTGGTTTCAAAAATAGTGCAAAATTCAAACTGAAAGTAACTTCTACTGTAACAATTCGTACTGATCATAAAACTTTATAAAAAACATAAAATTATATGCATATTGTATAGTTTGTAAAGATAAATACAAAACTTCAATTCGTTTTAAAATCGGATACTGCATTGCGGAGTTATCGGGGTTTAAATATTGATTTTTTCGGAAATGTTGATTCCTAGTTATTGGTTTAAAAAATAGTGCAAAATTCACACTAAAAGTAACTCCTGCTGAAAAGATTTCGTACAGGTCATAAAACCGAACTCCTTTTTTATATAGTTAATCAGAGTGTTTATTGAAACAATTTCGTTAATTCGGTCGATAATTACGTTGTTAGTTTTTATTAGTCTGATTAGTTTTAATCGAAATAATTATCGTACGATTCACCATGTCAACTCGCCATGTTTTGACTGCGAACAACAGCTGATAGCGGTGTGTCAGAAGAATGGCCTGCAAGACGGCGATAGTGGAATTTTCAGCTCAACTAACGTATGACAGATTATAAAGGTATGTGTCAATACAGGATATGTCGTATTGACTTTTTCTTTTCAAAGTGTTTGTGCACTTTTCAATCTAATCCGACATTCCTCTGACTCTAACCTTCGCTTTTGACGTGCGTAACAATATAAAAGCGGGCATTTGAGTCAGAGAAATCTCGGGATATTATCTGTCCAATGTATTTTCACGTGTATGTTTTGCACACTATTCGTTTGAATTTCTATTTGTTATTATGTATATGTATGTCTTATTTTGTATTGAACAACACACCACGCACTGTAAAACAGTGCAATTAAAAGGGGTGGGGGTCCAAAGGCACACAAGAGTAGAATGTTGTAATTAGAGTGCATGTTTGCATGATGATAACTTTACCCTAAATATTTGAAAATAGCAGATCTTTACCATATCACCTCCACTTAATTAATGAATTAAAGAACTCAGACAGGCTTGTGCTTAATTAAATAAATATATTTGACATGGTAAATATTCAGTCTAATTAAAATTAGAACTTTTGTCTGGCTCGTCGTTATATATGATTATCGCCTGTGAAAGAGCATGTAAATCAGAGTGCAAGATGAAAAGAACTTTAAGTTCAGATTTTAGGTTAATGTTCCCTGATATCTATAAAACATTCTTCTCAAGATTTGATTATTTCACAGAACATTGTAAATTCTTTGAGATTAGTTTATCTTTTATATATATTGAATTTTATTGATTCATTTTAGGTAAACTTTACATGCAGAACACATCTACATGGTAAACAGTTTTTACAGTAAGACAAATGTATGTAATAATTTTTACTACATGTGCCTCAGATCTCTCTCTCTCTCTCTCTCTCTCTCTCTCTCTCTCATGCTTTTAATCTTGGCAAAGCATCACAGAGCAACATCATTTTGTGCATATCTCTATCTAGGAAAAGAAATCAACAATGCTTTAAATTTCAAAATGAGCATGTATTATCGTGCAATCCCTCATTTTTTCATTGTGCAACTAAAATTTAGTAAAAATAAAAACGCTAAATTTATTTGCAAAAAAAAAACCAGTAGAATTCATTTAAAAAAAATGGTATAGCAGAAAATTATACTTT
Organism: Magallana hongkongensis; assembly: GCA_015776775.1. Classification (NCBI taxonomy): domain Eukaryota; kingdom Metazoa; phylum Mollusca; class Bivalvia; order Ostreida; family Ostreidae; genus Magallana; species Magallana hongkongensis. Next base: position 109,642 of record VIAA01000027.1, read on the forward strand.
GAGGCTGTTTGGATGAAATACTGTAAGTCGTTTTAATTCCACCGTGTTAAATTTTCATGATTTTTACTAAAGTATCAATTGCGATGGTTTTAATTTCACGCTGCTTAAAAATTCAATTGATCAGAATAGAAGCATTTAAATGTCATAATATTTGGTTAAAGTGTTCAAACTTATGCTTCTTAGGAAAATCAAAAAATAGGGGGATGGTATACATGTAAGGGTATTTCTAAGTGATGTGATGCTTTTGTCATGATAATATCATGTATATGTATGTAGTTTTGAATAAGGTTTCTTATTTAGGGAGGTTGAACAACAGTTGACCTCTAAAAGATTAGGTAAAGATGCTTTATTTATGGAGAGCCCTATAAATCTGTGTTAAATAGAAGAAAGTGGAAATGCTGGGTTCACTTAAATTGCCATATTTTTCTTAATCCTTAATGGATTTGGCAAAATGAGGTATACTTTTTCTCAGAATAGCATAATTAGCTTTGTAAGTTTAAGACAAGATGACTTTTCAGAGAATGTTAGTGTAAGTTTCAAGACTACATGGTATTTTCAGATTTCTCATTTAACTGTAATTTTGAGTGGATTTTTACCAAAAGTAGTCTATTTTGGGAAAATGGATGATTTTGTTGGTTATACATTGTACATGTATATGTCATTACATGATTTATTAGCTATAATATACAAGGGAAGTAAATGCCTTTTAAATGTGTAGAATGACCACCACTAGAGTAAATTGGCATAGAAAGTAGGTATTTCCTATCCTTATGACAATTAAAAGGCTTAAGTTAATTAATGAGATAAGAATTAATACTGCAGAGTAAAAGAGTTTTGATCAATTGAATTATTTAAATTATAAATTTGCAGCAATTTTGCTGTCTGATGTCATGAAATAACATTAAGCAACCTGACTTATATAACTTAATTTTTTTAAAACAGCATATTTTTCTTTCAAATAAAATTCACATGTAGACAAATGCAGTTATCAAAGTATACAATATGTCAAAAACTCAAGTTTTTCCTCCTTCCTATCCAAAAGTGATATTTTAGATATATTTACAGAATTCAAAAAGCCATGGCCCCCCTCTTTCCAATTGTCTCCATTACCATTACATGTTGGATATGTAAATGTACATTTGACTTTGAAATAACATCTGCTATGATAATTACTCTCGAAATGATCAAGAAGCAACAAATGTTTACCCTTTTATTGTATATATGCATCAAAAATGTAGGAAAACATGTAAAATTTGAACATTTATCATGGAATTCTCATCCGTTCCCAGGTACCCGGTTGTGTTTGAATTTCATTTTAATTAAGAGGTGACATCACACTGGTAGGTCTTACTATTTTAGCAAGGTTAAAAGGAGACTAGAAACAAGAATAAATAAAATATTCACTAAATATGATTATAAGCTTACTGTTTCATGAAAACAAGAAATCACATGTATGGCGGCATGTCTTTTTGTGAAAAAAAATGTTACATTACATCCATTTACCAAGAAAATATCAATTTTCAATATCAGTGATGGTTGTTTTTAAATATGTGTGAGAAATGACTTAAGGGAATTGCCACAAATTTCATAATATTAAGGTTAAAGTGTTCAAACTAATGCTTCTTAGGAAAATCAAAAAATAGGGGGAGGGTATACATGTAAGGGTATTTCTAAGTGATGTGATGCTTTTGTCATGATAATATCATGTATATGTATGTAGTTTTGAATAAGGTTTCTTATTTAGGGAGGTTAAAAATAGTTGACCTCTATAAGATGATGTAAAGATGCTTTATTTATGGAGAGCCCTATGAATCTGTGTTAAATAGAGGAAAGTGGAAATGCTGGGTTCACTTAAATTGCCATATTTTTCTTAATCCTTATTGGAATTGGCAAAATGAGGTATACTTTTTCTCAGAATAGCATAATTAGCTTTGTAAGTTTAAGACAAGATGACTTTTCAGAGAATGTTAGTGTAAGTTAAAGGTAGCAAGGGACAGTTTCGGATAAAGTACCCGTCAATATTTTTGTAAAATTGAGAGTTGCTGTACTTAAAGGCTTATGAGTGTAGCTAAAATTCATGAAATGGTTTTTAATGATTATCATTACTTAGAGGGATGTCTCTTGTTGAAATTGATATTCAATATGTAGGCCCCATATGTTAGGTACATGAGATTCAGAAATAAAATGTGAAACCTGCGGCTAATATGACTGTTGTGTTGACTTTAATTAGACAGTGAACATGCAAGTTACAGACGGGAGGGTAAATAACACGAAAAGTAGGTGGATGGGGCATTATAAACTATACACCGGTAAGTTTCTGACATGTGATGGTGCAACATGCACATGGTACGGAAGGTCAACCCTTTGCAGGGAATTGGCTGGGGGAGGTCTAAAAAGCTGAAAAATCATGAAAAATTAGCAAAATATGGAAGGGTCAAAATCTCATAAAAACCAGTATGTAGAAAATTTTACAGGTTTTGACTAGTAATTTTCTTCAGAAATTGGTGTTTGGCCTTATAAAAAGTGAATTAAAGGTATTTGTGCTGAATGGGAACTGAGGAAATTCTAGTTACAGGGTTCCGAAGACACACGTCCCCAGGCTACAATGAAACGTATCACAAAAACTGTCCTGTGCCATCTAATGTCACGTATCGGGATATGTCATACTAATTACATTTCATGGTCAGTGTATTTTTTTTTCAGAAATACTATGCATATGTTAATGTAAACACAGCTATTATTAGTACCGGTACATGTATTAACACAGCTTATTGATTTTTTTAATTTCAGCTATTGGTGGCCACATGGTTTTTACCTGTTGATTCTTTTCAGCTCTTGAGGTTAACCTGTCATCTCTGTCATTTACCAGTAAAAATTAAATCGGATAATTCATGAACAGTTACTGTAATGGAACTTTAAGAAAGCATCATGCCTTGTTGTGGTTTGTGTTTGATAAGAAATTATAACAAACAAAATTATGGCTGTTTAAAGTAATTTACAATTGTTAGCTGTGAAAATTTGTTTTTCAATAAAAGTATGCAATTATGTTTCTTTTATTTTGTTTTTAGCTCACCTGAGCCAAAGGCTCAAGTGAGCTTTTCTGATCACAATTTGTCGTTGTTGTAAACTTTTCATATTTTCATCTTCTTTTCAAGAACCACTGGGCAGATTTCAACCAAATTTGGCACTTAGCACCACCACTAGGTGAAGGGGATTCAAGTTTGTTCAAATGAAGGGCCACGCCCTCTTTAAAGGGGAGATAATTGAGAATTATTGAAAATTTGATGGTATTTTTCAAAAATCTTCTTCTCAAAAACTATTCGGCCTGAAAAGCTTTAACTTGTGTGGAGGCATCCTCAAGTAGTGTAGATTCAAGTTTGTTCAAATCATGTTCCCGGGGGTAGGGAGGGGCCATAAGAGGGGGATCAAGTTTTACATAGGAATATATAGAGAAAATCTTTGAAAATCTTCTTCTCAAAAACTGTTAGGCCAGAAAAGCACAAATTAAAGTGGAAGCATCCTCAGGTAGTGTAGATTCAAGTTTGTTAAAATCATAGTCCTAGGTGGTATTTGGGTCACAATGGGGGAATTGATTTTTACATAGGAATATATAGAGAAAATCTTTAAAAATCTTTTTCTCAGAAACTAATAAGCCAGGAAAGCTGAAACTTATGTGGAAGCATCTTCAGGTACTGTAGATACAAAGTTGTGAAAATCATGACCCCGGGGATAGGTTTGGGCCACAATAGGTGGGGGGGGGGGGGGGGGTGGTCAAAGTTTAACAATCTTTAACAATTTAAAAATCTTCTTCTCAGAAACTAATCAGCCAGATGATTATTTATAATTGTTAAGACTTTGGCCCCAGGACAGTTCTTTGGCCTCACAAGAAGGTTCAGAGTTTGATGTAGGTTTATATCCCATGTATTAACTATTGTTAAGGATCTTTTTTTGAGAACTGCAATACTCAACATGCGATATAACTATAAAATCAATATAAAATCATCCTTTTAGAAAAGGAACTAATGATTATAAACAAGAATATTTAGGGGGGGAAATGGGTTTTATTTATACAGGATCTACATGTATTAATGTACATTGTCCAGGTAGTTTGCATTGTGACTCCATTAAGCTGATTTTATCATACCTATTGTTCCTCAGGTGAGCGAAGTGGCCAATTTGCCTTTTGTTTTAGTTTTTCATTGTTTTTCAATATTAAAAATTAAACATATGTAACCTACGGTAATTTTCATGATGAGTACAAAACTTAAATCCGTTTTTAAATCGGACGATGCATAACAGATATCGGGGTTTAAAAATTGATTTTTCAGAAATTTTGATTCTGCGTTTTTGGTTTCAAAAATAGCGTGAAGTTCAAACTCGTACCAAAAATTATTCGAAGTTTGTTAAGAACTTTGACACCTTCGGAATTATTTTTTTGTTAAGTCGTTCTTAGAATCGTTAAGGATTTTGTTAATTCGTACATAGTATCATTCGTATTTATTTTTATCTTTTACTTTAAGTTCCTCGTTATTGATTTAAACACTCTGCTTCTTGCAGGAACATCAAGCTTTACTCTTGACATTAACGGAAGACCCACTCGTTGCTTTGCAACGAGCTTTGCTCTAGTTCACTTTTCTTATTCTTATTATTCTTTTTTTTTCTTACCGATTTTGTGCAGACGATTTCTCGGAGATGGCTGGGTCGATTTCGCTCAAATTTTCAATATAAACGTGTTTTTATCTAAACCTGATATATAATTTTTATTTTTTGAAAATACACTTCCGGTCGGAAGTTATCGTCCGTTTACGATTTTAAAAAGTCAATTTTGTCTGTCGGGTTTCTCAAAAACGAGCAAAGATATAGAGCTGAAATTTTCAGAGATGATAGATCTACCGTTTTTCGAATGTACCTCGGTCAAGAGAATGTCCACCGTCACTTCCGGTCGTCACCGGAAGGAAATTAAAAAAATTGAATTTTTCGACTTTTTTATTTTTTAATATTTTTCTTTGAAATTTTTACACCTTATAGTGACCCTTTTACTGATTAAGAATATGTAATTAGTTTTAAAATCGATCAAGGCATTCTCGAGAAATTAAGCGTCAAAGTTCTGAAGCGGAGTCCGAGTAGCTCAGTCGTTATAGTCGTGGACATGGCCCAGGCGACCCGGGTTCAAGCCTCGAGTGCCGCAAATTTTTTTTTTTTTCGCTTAGATCTACGATTTTATCTTTGAATTGATAAGTTTAATCTTATCTATTCAAAAATCGGACGGAAGACCCACTCGTTGCTCGCAACGAGATCGAATCTAGTTATTATTCTTTTTCTTTATTTTTCTGACTTTTTTAAAGCTTAATATCTTAAAAAGTTTTCAACGGATTTACATAAAACTTTCAGAGATTATGGAAAATCACTGTCCCTAAAAGATGTTAATTTTTTAAGTACAACGTCACTTCCGTTTCTATGTTACGTCAATTTTTAAATTTTAAAAAAGTGATTTTGTCCAGGGCGTTTTTCAAAAACGCTTAAAGATAAAGACTTGGAATTTTCTGTGTTGAAGCATTGATCGTTTTTATTTGGACATAAGGCTGGAATTTAGTTTCCGACACTTCCGGTCCAAACCGGAAGTGTTTTAAAATTTTCGAATTTTCGAATTTTTCGTTTCAATTCCAAATGTTTATGAGGTTTGTAGAGTTGGTCATGCTGAAATCCGTTTAAAAATCGGAAGATGCATTATAGAGATATCGGGGTTTAAAAATAGATTTTTCCGGAAATTTTCTTTCCGCGTCCTTGGTTTAAAAAATAGCGTAATGTTCAAAGTAAAATTAACTCGTACCAAAAATAATTGCTAAGTCGTACTTAAACACATTCGGATTTTTTTTGTTAAGTCGTTCTTAAAATCGGAAAGGTTTTTGTTAAGTCATACTTAAAATCATTCGTATTTTATTAAGTCGTACCAGGAATAATTCGATTTTTTTTCATTTTTTCTTTTACTCTTGTTGTTGGTTTAAGAGCTCTGCTTCTTACAGGAACTTCCAGATTTACTTCCGACATTGACGGAAGACCCACTCGTTGCTTTGCAACGAGCTTTGCTCTAGTTTTATTATTATTATTCTTCTTGTTTTTCCTTCTGACTTCTTTTTTGCTTTATATCTCAAAAACTATTCAACCAATTTGCATGAAATTTTCAGGGATTATTTTAATTTCTTGTCCCTTGAAGCCTTCAAACTTTTAGTCATTAAGTCACTTCCGGTTTCTAGTTACGTCATTTTAAAAATTTTCAAAAAGTGATTTTGTCCAGCACTTTTCTCGTAAACGGTTGTTTATAAAGACTTGAAATTTTCTGTGATTGTAAATCTGCGGATTGACTTATGGCAAATGTACAGAAAAAATTATTTTGTCACTTCCGGTCGAAACCGGAAGTGAAACAATTTTTTCGAAAAAATGAATTTTCTGATCAAATCAAAAACGAATATGTGTTTTGTAGAGCTTATTAAGCTGAATCTAACACTGAAAGCTGTTTCAAAATCGGACGATGCATAACAGAGATATCGGGGTTTAAAAATTGATTTTTCCGGAAATTTTGATTCCGCTTCCTTGGTTTAAAAAATAGCGTAATATTCAAAGTAAAATTAACTCGTACCAAAAATAATTGTTAAGTCGTACTTGAACACATTCGGATTTTTTTTGTTAAGTCGTTCTTGAAATCGGAAATGTTTTTGTTAAGTCGTACTTAAAATCATTCGTATTTTGTTAAGTCGTACCAGGAATAATTCGATTTTTTCATCTTTTTATTTTCGTTATTCTTGTTGTTGGTTTTAGAGCTCTGCTTCTGACAGGAACTTCCAGCTTTACTTCTGACATTAACGGAAGACCCACTCGTTGCTTTGCAACGAGCTTTGCTCTAGTTATTATTATTCTTTTTATTTTTTTTCCAACTCAAATATTTCAAAAACGCTTCCATCGATTGTTTTGAAATTTGCAGATTTTATGTGTATCTGAAAGATCTCTAGATTATGAAAAAATTATTTGATGACGTCATCAATTTCGTCAGATATTGACGTTTTTCACGTTTTAAAAAGTGATTTTGTCCGGAGCTTTTCTCATTTTTGATTTAAGATAAAGCTATGAGATTTACAGAGAAGGTAGAACTATCGTTTTACTAATGACATAAGGCTGGAAACTCAATTCGGACACTTCCGGTCGAAACCGGAAGCAAAACCAATTTTTTTGAATTTTCATGTTTTTCAATTTTAAAACTTTTACGTACGTATCTTACAGTATTTTTCATGCTGAATTCAAAACTGAAATCCTTTTTTTGAATCGGACGATGCATTACAGAGATATCGGGGTTTAAAAAATTGATTTTTCCGGAAATTTTGATTCCACGTCCTTGGTTTAAAAAATAGCGTTATATTCAAAGTAAAATTAACTCGTACCAAAAATAATTGTTAAGTCGTACTTGATCACATTCGGATTTTTTTTTGGTAAAGTCGTTCTTGAAATCGGAAAGGTTTTTGTTAAGTCGTACTTAAAATCATTCGGATTTTGTTAAGTCGTACCAGGAATAATTCGATTTTTTTCATCTTTTTATTTTAGTTACTTTTGTTATTGGTTTAGGAGCTCTGCTTCTTACAGGAACTTCCATCTTTACTTCCGACATTAACGGAAGACCCACTCGTTGCTTTGCAACGAGCTTTGCTCTAGTTCTTTATGTTATTGGTCATGAAAAGTTATAGTACCAAATGACCCTTTGCTTGATCACTCCCAGAACTTACAAAGTTATTGCCCTTGTGTACGAAAAGCTTGTTATCGCTACTTCTTCGAAACCATAAGAGATAGAGACTTGGAACTTTTACCAATGTCTTCAGTACACTTAGAGGGTTCTTCAATTTACTAATACCGAAAGGATCCGAGACCCCCTTCTATCAGTTATTGCCCCTGAAAGTATTTGAATTTCCATAAAATCACTTCCAACTTTTTTATTATTTATCATAGAGACTTCGGACCACTTGGGATGGAAGCGTCTACCTTGGCCGAACAAAATATCATAAAGGTCAAAGGTCAAGGTCATCTCAAAATCTCTTAATTAATGAGTTTTTAGATCTCTTTTGTTTAGTGTAGTAAAGAAAAACTTTTTCATGGATGCAATAGGACATCTTAAGACATTTTGAAATATATCCCCTTGGCTCCTTCTTTTAAAAAGTTACAGAGTTATTGCCCCTTTTGTACAAAAAGCTTGTTATCGCTACTCCTCTGAAACCATAAGAGATAGAAACTTGGAACTTTTACCAATGTCTTCAGTACACTTAGAGGGTTCTTCAATCTATTCATACCGAAAGGAACTGAGCCCCCCTTCTAGTAATTATTGCCCCTGAAAGTATTTACATTTCTATAAAACCACTTCCAACTTTTTTATTATTTATCATAGAGATTTCGGACCACTTGGGATGGAAGCGTCTACCTTGGCCGAACAAAATGACATAAAGGTCAAAGGCCAAGGTCATCTGGAAATCTCCTAATTAATGGGTTTTTGTATCTCTTTTGTTTAGTATGGTAGAGAAAAACTTTTTCATGGATGTAGTAGGACATCGTAAGACATTTCAAAATATCACCCTTTGACCCTTACCATGTACCAATTATAGAGTTATTGCCCCTATTGTACAAAATGCTTGTTATCGCCACTCCTCAATAACCGTTAAAGATAGAGACTTGAAACTTTTACTAATGTATTCAGTATACTTAGACGCTTCTTCACTCTACTCATACCGACAGGGTCCAAAGTCCCTTTCTAGCAGTTTTTGCCCCTTAAAGTTTCGAACATTCAATAAAAAACACAAATAACCTTTGAATCAATAATCATAGATACATCGGACCACTTGGCATTGAAGCGTCTACCTTTTCAGATGAAAATGACATAAAGGTCAAAGGTCAAGGTCAAGCAATAACAAATTGCAAACTTAATCGTTTGACACTTTTTTTTATGAAGTAACGCTTAAAAAATACTTTATTCTATTGAAGCAATCTTATTTCAAACATAAAAAACAATGAGGTGGAAAGACCTCTAATTGTTCGAGAACAATTAGTCTACTAGTTAGGTCTTTCCACCTTTCAGGTGAAAGACCTTTTGTTTTTCTTATGTTTTTTATTATTTTTTTTCTTCTCTTTTTTTCCAGGGACAGCTTTTTTGTTTCAAGAGATATTGAAACAATTTTTTCTTTATGTTATTGGCCATCAAAAGTTATGGTACCAAATGACCCTTTGCTTGATAACTCCCAGAACTTACAAAGTTATTGCCCTTGTGTACGAAAAGCTTGTTATCGCTACTCCTCTGAAACCATAAGAGATAGATACTTAAAACTTTTACCAATGTCTTCAGTACACCTAGACGGTTCTTCAATCTACTAATACCGAATGGATCCGAGACCCCGTTCTATCAGTTATTGCCCCTGAAAGTATTTGAATTTCCATAAAACCACTTCCAACTTTTTTATTATTTATCATGGAGACTTCAGACCACTTGGGATGGAAGCGTCTACCGTGGCCGAACAAAATAACATAAAGGTCAAAGGTCAAGGTCATTTAGAAATCTGTTAATTAATGAGTTTTTTGATCTCTTTTGTTAAGGGTGGTAGAGAAAAACCTTTTTCATGGATGTATTAGGACATCTTAAGACATTTTAAAATATAGCCCTTCGGCTCATACCTTTGAATAAACACAAAGTTATTGCCCCTATTGTACGAAATGTTTGTTATCGCTACTCCTCTGAAACCATAAGAGATAGAAACTTGGAACTTTTACCAATGTCTTCAGTACACTTAGACGGTTCTTCAATCTATTCATACCGAAAGGATCTGAGGTCCACATCTAGACGTTATTGCCCCTGAAAGTATTCACATTTCCATAAAATCACTTCAAACTGTTTTATTACTTATCATAGAGACTTCGGACCACTTGGGATGGAAGCATCTACCTTGGCCAAACAAAATAACATAAAGGTCAAAGGTCAAGGTCATTTGAAACTCTCTTAATTAATGAGTTTTTGTATCTCTTTTGTTTAGGATGGTAGAGAAAAACTTTTTCATGGATGTAGTAGGACATCTTAAGACATTTCAAAATATAACCCTTTGACCCTTACCATGTAACAATTATAGAGTTATTGCCCCTATTGTACAAAATGCTTGTTATCGCAACTCCTCATTAACCATTAGAGATAGAGACTTGAAACTTTTACTAATGTATTCAGTATACTTGGACGCTTCTCCAATCTATTCATACCGACAGGGTTCAAAGTCCCTTTCTAGCAGTTATTGCCCCTGAAGGTTTCGAACATTCAATAAAGAAACACAAATAACTTTTGAACTAATAATCATAGATACATCGGATCATTTGGTATTGAAGCGTCTACCTTGTCAGATGAAAATGACATGAAGGTCAAAGGTCAAGGTCAAGCATTAATAAATTGAAAACTTAATCGTTTGACACTTTTTTTAAATGAAGTAACGCAGAAAAAATAAATTATTCTATTGAAGCAATCTTATTTCAAACATAGAAAACAATGAGGTGGAAAGACCTCTAATTGTTCGAGAACAATTAGTCTACTAGTTTATTATTTTTTTTCTTCTCTTTTTTTTCAGGGACAGCTTTTTTGTTTCTAGAGATATTGAAACAATTTTTTCTTTATGTTATTGACCATTAAAAGTTATGGTACCAAATGACCCTTTGCATGATCACTCCCAGAACTTACAAAGTTATTGCCCTTTGTGTACGAAGTAATTGTTATCGCTACTCAGAGATAGAGACTAGGAACTTTTAACAATGCCTTCATTACACTTAGAGGGTTCTTCAATCTATTCATACCAAAAGGATCTGAGGCCCATTTCTAGTAGTTATTGCCCCTGAAAGTATTTACATTTCTATAAAATCACTTCCAACTTTTTTATTATTTGTCATAGAGACTTCGGACCACTTGGGATGGAAGCGTCTACCTTGGCCGAACAAAATGACATAAAGGTCAAAGGTCAAGGTCATTTGGAAATCCATTAATTAATCAGTTTTTAGATCTCTTTTGTTTAGTGTGTTAGAGAAAAACTTTTTCATGGATGTAATAGGACATCTTAAGACATTTTTAAAATATAGCCCCTTGGCTCCTTCCTGTAAAGGGTTACAGAGTTATTGCCCCAATTTTACAAAATGCTTGTTATCGCAACTCCTCATTAACCGTAAGAGATAGAGACTTGAAACTTTTTCCAATGTCTTCAGTACACGTAGAGGGTTCTTCAATCTATTCATACCGAAAGGATCTGAGGCCCCCTTCTAGTAGTTATTGCCCCTGAAAGTACTTACATTTCCATAAAATTAGTTCCAACTTTTTTATTACTTATCATAGAGACTTCGGACCACTTGGGATGGAAGCGTCTACCTTGGCCAAACAAAATGACATAAAGGTAAAAGGTCAAGGTCATTTGGAAATCTCTTAATTAATGAGTTTTTGTATCTCTTTTGTTCAGGATGGTAGAGAAAAACTTTTTCATGGATGTAGTAGGGCATCTTAAGACTTTCAAAATAAAACCCTTTGACCCTTACCATGTAACAATTATAGAGGTATTGCCCCTATTGTACAAAATGCTTGTTATCGCTACTCCTCATTAACCATTAGAGATAGAGACTTGAAACTTTTACTAATGTATTCAGTATACTTAGACGCTTCTTCAATCTATTCATACCGACAGGGTCCAAAGTCCCTTTCTAGCAGTTATTGCCCCTGAAAGTTTCGAACATTCAATAAAGAAACACAAATAACTTTTGAGTCAATAATCATAGATACATCGGACCACTTGGTATTGAAGCGTCTACCTTGTCAGATGAAAATGACATGAAGGTCAAAGGTCAAGGTCAAGCAATAAAAAATTGCAAACTTAATCGTTTGACACTTTTTTTTATGAAGTTACGTAGAAAAAATACTTTATTTTATTGAAGCAATCTTATTTCAAACATAGAAAACAATGAGGTGGAAAGACCTCTAATTGTTCGAGAACAATTAGTCTACTAGTTTATTATTATTTTTTTTCTTCTCTTTTTTTCCAGGGACAGCTTTTTTATTTCAAGAGATATTGAAACAATTTTTTTTTATGTTATTGGCCATTAAAAGTTATGGTACCAAACGACCCTTTGCTTGATAACTCCCAGAACTTACAAAGTTATTGCCCTTCTGTGCGAAAAGCTTGTTATCGCAACTCCTCTGAAACCATAAGAGATAGAAACTTGGAACTTTTACCAATGTCTTCAGTACACTTAGAGGGTGCTCCAATCTATTCATACAGAAAGGATTTGAGCCCCCCCCCTTCTAGTAGTTATTGCCCCTGAAAGTATTTACATTTCTATAAAATCACTTCCAACTTTTGTATTATTTGTCATAAAGACTTCGGACCACTTGGGATTGAAGCGTCTACCTTGGCCGAACAAAATGACATAAAGGTCAAAGGTCAAGGTCATCTGGAAATCTCTTAATTAATGAGTCTTTAGATCTCTTTTGTTTAGGGTGGTAGAGAAAAACTTTTTCATGGAAGTAGTAGGACATCTTGAGACATTTTAAAATATAGCCCCTTGGCTCCTTCCTTTAAATAGTTACAGAGTTATTACCCCTATTTACATAAAGCTTGTTATCGCTACTCCTTTGAAACCATAAAAGATAGAAACTTGGAACTTTTACCAATGTCTTCAGGACACTTAGAGGATTCTCCAATTTATTCATACCGAAAGGATCTGAGCCCCCCTTCTAGTAGTTATTGCCCCTGAAAGTATTTACATTTCTATAAAATCACTTACAACTTTTTTATTATTTATCATAGAGACTTCGGACCTCTTGGGGTTAAAGCGTCTACCTTGGCCGAACAAAATGACATAAAGGTCAAATGTCAAGGTCATCTGGAAATCTCTTAATTAATGAGTTTTTAGATCTCTTTTGTTTAGGGTTGTAGAGAAAAACTTTTTCATGGATGTAGTAGGACATTCTAAGACATTTTAAAATATAGCCCTCTGACCCTTACCATGTAACAATTACAGAGTTATTGCCCCTATTGTACAAAATGCTTGTTATCGCTACTCCTCATTAACCGTCAGAAATAGAGACTTGAAACGTTTACTAATGTATTCAGTACACTTAGACGCTCCTTCAATCTATCAGACCGAAAGGGTCTAAAGTCCCTTTCTAGCAGTTATTGCCCCTGAAAGTTTCGATGATTCAATAAATAAACAAATAACTTTTGAATCAATAATTATAGATACATTGGACCACTTGGTATTGCAGGGTCTACCTTGTCAGATCAAAATGACATCAAGGTCAAAGGTCTGGGTCAAGCAATAAAAAATTGTAAACCTAATCGTTTGACACTTTTTTTTTATAAAGTAACGCAGAAAAAATACTTTATTCTATTGAAGCAATCTTATTTTAAACATAAAAAATAATGAGGTGGAAAGACCTCTAATTGTTCGAGAACAATTAGTCTACTAGTTTTTTTTCTTCTCTTTTTTCCAGGGACAGCTTTTTTATTTCAAGAGATATTGAAACAATTTTTTCTCATGTTATTGGCCATTAAAAGTTATGGTACCAAATGACCCTTTGCTTGATAACTCCCAGAACTTACAAAGTTATTGCCCTTGTGTACGAATAGCTTGTTATCGCTACTCCTCTGAAACCATAAGAGATAGAAACTTGGAACTTTTACCAATGTCTTCAGTACACTTAGAGGATTCTTCAATCTATTCATACCGAAAGGATCTGAGCCCCCCTTCAAGTAGTTATTGCCCCTGAAAGTATTTACATGTCTATAAAATCACTTCCAACTTTTTTATTACTTATCATAGAGACTTCGGACCACTTCGGGATGGAAGCGTCTATCTTGGTCGAACAAAATGACATAAAAGTCAAAGGTCAAGGTCATTTGAAAATCTCTTAATTAATGAGTTTTTGTATCTCTTTTGTTTAGGATGGTAGAGAAAAACCTTTTTCATGGATGTATTAGGACATCTTAAGACATTTCAAAATATAACCCTTTGACCCTTACCATGTAACAATTATAGAGGTATTGCCCCTATTTTACAAAATGCTTGTTATCGCTACTCCTCATTAACCGTTAGAGATAGAGACTTGAAACTTTTACTAATGTATTCAGTATACTTAGACGCTTCTTCAATCTATTCATACCGAAAGGGTCCAAAGTCCCTTTCTAGCAGTTATTACCCCTGAAAGTTTCGAACATTCAATAAAAAACACAAATAACTTTTGAATCAATTATCATAGATACATCAGTTGGTATTGAAGCGTCTACCTTGTCAGATGAAAATGACATAAAGGTCAAAGGTCAAGGTCAAGCAATAAAAAATTGCAAACCTAATCATTTGACACTTTGTTTTATGAAGTAACGCAGAAAGAATACTTTATTCTATTGAAGCAATCTTATTTCAAACATAAACAACAATGAGGTGGAAAGACCTCTAATTGTTCGAGAACAATTAGTCTACTAGTTCTTTTTTATATCCGACGATCGACCGACATGTTCTCGAATTCTCTGAAAATTGACAATACTATCCGTTTTAATATTGAAAATTATCTTTTTAATAGATAACCATTGGTAATAATGATTTTCATGTGAGACTGATCAAAAGACATTATTTCAATTTTACTCAAACAAAGGAAATATAGCAGAGAGAGAGAGAGAGAGAGAGAGAGAGAGAGAGAGAGAGAGAGAGAGAGAGTGTGTTTTAAAGATCTGGATAATTCTATGACTTAAAAATAGTGGTAAAATGATAATGTAAAACCTTATATTCTGTTTCCATTCTGTTCCCGTTACATGGGTTCGTTGCAAAAAAACCTTAAAATAAATCATCATCAATGAATGTAGTAATATAAAAGCATTGCGTTCAAAATTTAGCTTTTTGTTCTAATTACGATTTATTGTCCAGTGATAAACAATGCCATGAAATTTATTGAGAGTTTTGTCCAGAGACGACGAAGAATTTTAGATCACTAAATGAAATAATCAAATACATATAAGTATGATGAATATACGTACATTTGTGAATGCTGGCTTTTTTTAAACTGTTTTTAAAAAAAGTAATGACTCAAAAATCTATCTTTGAAATTTTGTAATATAATATCGTGTATACGAATTATAGTTTCTCAGTAAACAAATTAAAGAAACATGAAAAAGTAGATACGAATGAACAAACAATATTATAATAAAGTTCACAATGCATATGAGAGAAACAGATGTTATAAAACAATGTTCTACTACTACCTTTCAATTTTTAAATTAGGTTATGAGATTTGAAAGCTATTTTATGCCGTGATCCATCTTGTTACTATATGTTTTAATTTCTATTTTATGTATTCGATTAATCATAAATAACAATGAAATAATAATTCCATGATTAAAGTACAATAATATTGAAATTATAAGTTCATGATTAAACTACGTGTAGAATGGTTGGGCTTGTGTTTCATTTTATCATTATTTCTTTATTAAGATGCCCACTTTGGACATATTTATAACATAACATGCTCACTGACATTGTAAACTATTGCTTTTGTTTATTGCTTTTAGAATTTTGCACTAAACAGAATACTACCAATAATCTGATTAAGATAGTTTAGATTTTTACAACATAAATTCATTTACCTTAACTTCACTTTCTTCTGAACTCCGTCAAAAAGTCCCAAACGCAATATTACAATAATCAAAATCAATAAAACATTATATTTTTAATTTTTGTCTCATCATGTATATGGACTGACTGATAAAGGCACAAGGCAGAGTGTTTACAAGAAACCAAAGTACAGACCACACACAGAGATTAAATGATAAATATATCTAAATCACATGTTAGTGTGATGATACTAAAGATATTTAAAGAGGGTCCTTGTCAGTGAATAAAAGGAACAATATCAATATTACTTAATAATTGTGACAGGTAAACACCTTTTCAAAGCAATAAATACTCAAATTCCTTAATACTTAATTTCTATTATACCTTGTTAAATGTGTGATCGTGTACAAGCAGTTAATCTGTCAGCTTAATATCTAACGTACATTTAAAAAAAATACATATTATATAGATATTTCGTTTGCTTTTTTTAAAAAGAGACCAAAAGGCCTTGACAGTAGCCAGAAAAAAAGACCTTGCATTTAAATGCGCATGACCTTTTTAATTTTCTAGTGTTCAACTCAGAGTTCGTCGAGTTGTTTTATAACAATAAAGATTTTTTAAGAACTGTATTTGTTGTAAGCCAAGAAGCAAGTCTAATTTTGCTCAGATTGTTGATTTTTTTCCAACACACGGTCAGGATTTGTGATTTTTATTTTACATGTACCACTTGTGTCTCTAAGGAATGATCAACTTAAGGAATTGATACCGCTTATATGGAAGATAATTATAATTCAGGTACGCGTATTGGTATGTTATCAAAACAAAGTGCATTCACTGCTCTTTGCTGTGTCTAGAAATGTTTATATCATTAAGATGCCCTAGATCTCCCTTAACTTGAAACAAACTTTTAAACAAGAGGCCCATGGGCCACATCGCTCACCTGCGAAACAATAGGTATCATAAAATCAGCTAAATGGAGTCATAATACAAACTATCTGGACAAAGTACAATGAAACATGTAGATTTTGTATAAGTAAAATCCCCCCCCCCCCTTGAATATTCTTAAGTTCATAGTCATTAGTGCTTTTCTAACAGGATGATTTTATAGTCATATTACATGTTGAGTATTGCTGTTCTCAAAAAGATCCTTAACAATTGTTTATATATGGGATATAAACCTCTGAGCCTTCTTGTGAGGCCAAAGAATTTTCCTGGGGCCGAAGTCTTAACAATTATAAAGAATCATCTGGCTTATTCATTTCTGAAAAGAAGATTTTTAAAGATTTTCTCTACATATACCTATGTAAAACCCATTGTGGCCCCCTACTGCCGGGGGTGTCATTATTGTCACAACTTTGAATCTATACTACCACCTGAGGATGCTTCCACACAAGTTTCAGCTTTCCTGGCTGATTAGTTTCTGAGAAGAAGATTTTTAAAGATTTACTCTACATATTCCTATGTAAAACTTTGATCCCCCACCCATTGTGGCCACAACCTACCCCCGGGGGTCATGATCCTCATAACTTTGAATCAACACTACTGATGATGCTTCCACACAAGTTTCAGCTTTCCTGGCTATTAAGTTTCTGAGAAGAAGATTTTTAAATATTTACTCTATATATTCCTATGTAAAACATCGACCCTCCATTTTGGCCCCCCCTACCCCTGGGGATTATAATCTTCACAACCTTCAATCTATACTACTGATGATGCTTCCACACACGTTTCAGCTTTCCTGGCTATTAAGTTTCTGAGAAGAAGATTTTTAAAGATTTACTCTATCTATTCATATGCAAAACATCGACCCCCTATTTTTACCCCACCCTACTCCCGGGGATCATGATCCTCACAACTTTGAATCTACACTACCTGAGGATGCTTCCACACAAGGTTCAGTTTTCCTGGCTGATTAGTTTCTGAGAAAAAGATTTTTAAAGATTTACTCTACATATTCCTATGTAAAACCTATTGTGCCCCCCCCCCCCTACTCCCGGGAGTGTCATTATTGTCACAACTTTGAATCTATACTACCTGAGGATGCTTCCACACAAGCTTCAGCTTTCCTGGCTGATTAGTTTCTGAGAAGGAGATTTTTAAAGATTTACTCTACATATTCCTATGTAAAACGTCGATCCCCCATTTTTACCCCACCCTACTCCCGGGGATCATGATCTTCACAACTTTGAATCTACACTACCTGAGGATGCTTCCTCACAAGGTTCAGCTTTCCTGGCTGAATAGTTTCTGAGAAGGAGATTTTTAAAGATTTACTCTACATATTCTTATGTAAAACGTCGACCCCCTATTTTTACCCCACCCTACTCCCGGGGATCATGATCCTCACAACTTTGATTCTACACTACCTGAGGATGATTCCACACAAGGTTCAGTTTTCCTGGCTGATTAGTTTATGAGAAAAAGATTTTTAAAGATTTACTCTACATATTCCTATGTAAAACCCATTGTGCCCCCCCCCCCCCCCCTACTCCCGGGAGTGTCATTATTGACACAACTTTGAATCTATACTACCTGAGGATGCTTCCACACAAGCTTCAGCTTTCCTGGCTATCAAGTTTCTGAGAAGAAGATTTTTAAAGATTTACTCTATCTATTCATATGCAAAACATCGACCCCCTATTTTTACCCCACCCTACTCTCGGGGATCATGATCCTCACAACTTTGAATCTACACTACCTGAGGATGCTTCCACACAAGGTTCAGTTTTCCTGGCTGATTAGTTTCTGAGAAAAAGATTTTTAAAGATTTACTCTACATATTCCTATGTAAAACCTATTGTGCCCCCCCCCCCTACTCCCGGGAGTGTCATTATTGTCACAACTTTGAATCTATACTACCTGAGGATGCTTCCACACAAGCTTCAGCTTTCCTGGCTGATTAGTTTCTGAGAAGGAGATTTTTAAAGATTTACTCTACATATTCCTATGTAAAACGTCGATCCCCCATTTTTACCCCACCCTACTCCCGGGGATCATGATCTTCACAACTTTGAATCTACACTACCTGAGGATGCTTCCACACAAGGTTCAGCTTTCCTGGCTGAATAGTTTCTGAGAAGGAGATTTTTAAAGATTTACTCTACATATTCTTATGTAAAACGTCAACCCCCTATTTTTACCCCACCCTACTCCCGGGGATCATGGTCCTCACAACTTTAATTCTACACTACTTGAGGATGATATCACACAAGGTTCAGTTTTCCTGGCTGATTAGTTTATGAGAAAAAGATTTTTAAAGATTTACTCTACATATTCCTATGTAAAACCCATTGTGCCCCCCCTACTCCCGGGAGTGTCATTATTGACACAACTTTGAATCTATACTACCTGAGGATGCTTCCACACAAGCTTCAGCTTTCCTGGCTGAATAGTTTCTGAGAAGGAGATTTTTAAAGATTTACTCTACATATTCCTATGTAAAACGTCGTCCCCCCCCCCCCATTGTGGCCACATTCTACTCTCAAGGGTGTCATTATTTTCACAACTTTGAATCTACACTACCTGAGGATGCTTCCACACAAGTTTTAGCTTTCCTGGCTATTGAGTTTCTGAGAAGAAAATATTTAAAGATTTACTCTATATATTCCTATGTAAAACTTCGATCCCACCCCCCCCCCCCCCATCCATTGTAGCCACAACCTACTCCTGGGGGTCATGGTCCTCACAACTTTGAATCTACACTACTGAACATTTTTAAAGATTTACTCTATATATTCCTATGTAAAACTTCGATCCCCCATTGTTTCCCCACCCTACCCCTGGGGGTCATGATCATCGCAGCTTTGAATCTACATTAACTGAGTATGCTTCCATACACGTTTCAATTTTCCTGGCTGAATAGTTTCTGAGAATAAGATTTTTAAAGACATACTATATATATTTTCCATACGTAAAACGTCGACTACCCCCCCCCCCCCCCCCCATTGTGGCGCCACCCTTTCCCCGGGGTCATTAATTTCACAACTTTGAATTTACACTACCTGAGGATGCTTACACACAAGTTTCAGCTTTCCTGGGCTAACGGTTCTTTAGAAGCCTTTTGAACATTTTTCAAAATTTTTATTAATTTCAAATTTTTCTCCCCTTAAAAAAGGGTGCGGCCCTTAATTTTCACAACTTTGAATCCAATTTGCCTAAGAATGATTCGTGCTAAGTTTGGTTAAAATTGGCCTGATTGAGAAGATGACTGACAGTTTGACAGACGGACGGACGGACAGATGGACGACAGACAAAATGTGATCAGAAAAACTCACTTAAGCTTTCAGCTCAGGTGAGTTAAAAAGTAATTGATAACATAGAAATGACAGATTCGTAGTTATATATTATTCAAAGTAGCTAAATGACATCGCAGATGCTAACAGAGAAATGGAGCTTGAATAGGATAGAAGATTAAAAATGTCTAATATACTCTGTCCCAAGATATCAATTCATATGATGTTTGTGAAAGAGTATGAACAACTTCCATGATTTCTCTGTTAAAACGGCCCGTTAGCTTTTTAGGCTTCAATACAGGGCTAAAAAAATTAACATTTACGGGGATTTTGTATTGCAGTAGGCCCGGATGATACGTTGAAAAATTGAGCGAGATATTCCGAGTGACTTCCAAATGAATAAGAGATGTAAACACTACCAATCTCTGAAGAAAATTTATTTTCTTTTCTGTTAATTTTACGAGGGAAAAATGATGTGTGAATGAATTCATCTTGGAAATTTTCTCTTTCATCGATTTTTATTGAAATTCTTTCAAACATATGTGTAGTTTTATCAAACAGTTCCAAATAAACAGCATAAATATCTTGGGACAGACTATAGTGCTATATTTAGCCAAACAAAAATTATTTTTCCGGTTAATGGCATTAGCTATATATCAGGTATGAATATGATTTATTTTTGGCGATGTTTTATATATTCTTCAAATGAAAGCTGTTTTTTTTAAATGATTTAAGTTCTAATTACTCATGTGTTGAGAATCATTGAGTCATTCTAAATGGTGTGCGTGTACATCATCAAAGTTTCTAAAAGTCTGGGAAAAGTTTAGTCTATATATTAAATTAATTATAGAAAAAATAATCATAAATGCATTAACCGTTAATTTTTTTTGGGGGGGGGATTCAGATTTGCATAAACACAAATCAGCAAACTATATCACTACTAGGTATAAAGTGTTTAATGCACGAGTTGATTTTGGTACTCTTTGTGCCGTTTCTATAAACATACAATCTTTCAGTTTATAATTCTTCATACAAATTAATTTTGTTGAGGAGAATTGAGAAGCATGTTACCTTATGCTATTAATTTTGACAGCATGGTCACAACAATTACAATACGAGGTCGATTTTTGAGTGCAAACATTTTTTGCATGATTCTATGCGAATCATTAATCATTAGGTGTGACAGAATCGCCCATCATTGCGTAAAGGTACTATATTCAATCCGTGATAGATTTCTATGGCTATACAAGGATATTAAACCCAGAGCTAGAATTTCAAGACACCTAAATAAGTGCCAAACTGCTACTACAGAAACATAAAAGATGTTGGTTGCTCCATAGTGTTTCATTGTTATAGTAAATATTGATGATCTTTCATAGCGGACGAAAGGCGACAAAAAATCTCATTGTTTGCAAAGTTTTATCATTCTACAGCCATTAAAACAAAAATTCTTTGATAAAGATGTTTCTGAAGAAAAAAAGTATTCTTCGTATTCAGCTTTTGATAATGGGTCAATATTCCATATATATGGAAAGTCATTCAGTTGGAAACATTTCATGACATCAAGTGATACCTTCAAAATGGCGAATGAATGGGTACAGAAAAGAATCGTTAATTATGCGGTTTATATAAACGCAATGTCTACTGATAATTTTATCCGTAAATATTGCAAATATTTTCAATCATTTAACTTTAAACACAGAAGGAATATTCTAAAACATCGTAACAAAGAAACCATATGAGATATAGTTTATTTGATTTGCATCAAGCATATATAAACATACATATTATACATGTAACCTCCAATTCAAATACTTTACTTTCTTGTGTTTAGCCATAGCGCAAAACTAGCACGGCATTGCCTCCATTGTATGCTTTAGCATCATCTATAGTTCATTCGTTCTTGCAAAAAAGGCTCCGACTGTTTTGGGTAAGATAACTCCTCTTTTTCACCGAACAAGTCTGTTTTTAGATAGGCTTTCCAAGGGGGAGTTATTCGTATTAAAGGAAACCAGCTTGTTGGTTAATTACACATCGAAGAAAATAATACTTTGAAAAAATAAATAGACGATTCAAGTTTTCTCATGAGTCGCAGCGCGGTTCCAACAGCTTTGAATACTATGTTTTTCACATGTAATCGACTTTTTTTTGTAATCGGCTCCCGACCCAGATACCATTATTTTTATGGGAGTATATGACACTCTAACACTACTGGCTCTAAAAACCCCTGTCCGTATGAAAATCCCCTGTCTTCCCCTGTTACCCCTTGTGTTTTCACTGTCATCCCCTGTACATCCCCTGTGTGCCACTGTACAGAGCCCCTGTACACCCTGTCATCCCCTGTGCGCCCCTGTACACAACCCCTGTGTGCCACTGTAGGCCCCTGTTACCCCCTGGACGCCCCTGTCATCCCCTGTAAGCCACTGTATGCCCCTGTGCATGCCCTTCGAATCCCATGTACGGTCTTTAACTGCTCGCTAAGGAAATAAATAGCTCTTAATTAATTCGGATTTTTGAAAATTTATATTTAGCATTCATGTTTTAGACGGTGCTTGTTCTTCTTTGCATTTCATAGAGGGCAATATTATTACAAACGTGAATCACAGGATGAATGACCATCTTTAAGTCCTCCTTAAAGATAGCTTAAAGGTGTTTAAAGGTAGCTTAAAGACGATCTTTAAGCCACCTTTAAGCTACCTTTAAGGTATATGTATTGCTTAAAGGTGGCTTAAAGAAAGCGTAAAGATGGCTTAAAGGCAGCTTAAAGACTATCTTTAAGCCACCTTTAAGCCACCTTTAAGGACAACTTATAGGTCCTTAATGTCCAAACTTCTTTAAGCCACCTTTAAGCCACCTTTAAGCTACCTTTAAGCCACCTTTAAGCCATTAAAAAAATTTTAATTCAATATTGTGCTTAATTTCCAACAAAATGTATTAACTTTATGAAAGAAAAGGTATTAAAACGGTTTTTGTTCTAGAAAGAAAAATGAAAAAAAAAAACACTTAAAAAAAACCGGCCACGGTGAGAATTGAACCCGGGACCCTTAGTTTACTAGCATCACCACACATCCTCTGCGCCACGGCAACTTACATGTATAGGAGCGTTTTTATTTCCTATATATCAGTGGATATTGAATCACTGTATTGAATGTGTTTACTTGAAAAGATTTTGACAAACCATTCAGTTTGTACCAATCAATTATATCTAATTTATAAATTACATGCATGCATGTATTTAGAATGAAATACGGAACTTGGTCTTCAGTGAACAAAAATATATTATACCTAAATGGAAACCGTTAGGTTCACTATAGTAGGCTTTCTTACATGTAGTTAATAAATTTAAACCGAGTAGATATACGTTCATCTTATTTATAGCTATAAAAATGTAAGAAAGAAAATGAAATCATTTCTTTTATTAAATGCATTGATACTATTAGGGTATTTGTTCAATTTCCCGCAATTTTTTTTCATGATCGTGGCGCTGTTCCAATATGTTTAAATATTTACATGTAATAGTATGTACATGATTTATAAACTATCAATTCTATAACAAACAAAATTACCAATTACCGGTGACGTATTTACTGCATGTGGCAATTGCAAATGACTTGTACATACAATTGTATGATGTGCCAGGCCGGGTATATTTGACATATTTACCCTTATACATATATTTAAATAATCAACCCCTATTTATGATCACCGGTACATTAATTAATTAGCCTCAAGATTTTACTTTTACATACATGTATCGTTAATTTGTAGACGTAACATCTTTGAAACCCAGAGCTAGGAAATAATACTTTGAAAATAAATTACAAATGTAAATTAACTTTTATTCATTAGACTTATCGTATACTCGTACATACTAAGATTTAACGCCTTTAGAAACCCTGACGTGCACCTGGGCACACGACACACCTGTTGTGTATATCTTGTATATTCTGTGTTAGTTCCAGGGGTTTTCTTAAGTTGGACAAACAATAGACTTTAATTAAATACATGTATACACAAACATGCACCTGGGCACACGACACAACTGTTGTGTATATCTTGTATATTCTGTGTTAGTTCCAGGGGTTTTCTTAAGTTGGACAAACAATAGACTCTAATTAGATATACACAAACGAACAAAACTATGTCTAGACAAACAAAGCAGTAATATCCTGCCCGATATAACAAAGGCAGTTGAGAGTCTTTTCATCTTTAACATGTATCTAGCGGATCTAGAGTTAGAAATAATGAAAATTGAAAAAAAAATACAAACCTTAAACCGATTAACAAATTAAATCATGCATTTTTGGTTCATTATCTTTATTTTGTTTAATAACCGGATGAACTGAGAGAGAGAGAGAGAGAGAGAGAGAGAGAGAGAGAGAGAGAGAGAGAGAGAGAGAGAGAGATTTTTTTCACCGATTAATTTAAAATAGGAAACAAACATACTTTAATTAGTTTTATGCACATAATAAGATACAGAGACTGCGCTCATCCCTACAATAATTTTGAAACCCCCCAAAAATTATAAAGAATTTTATAACGGCAATCTGTGTCCATCGGAGCGGTGCTGATGATAGCGATCTGTGTTTAATGGAGCGACGATTAAAACCGCCTGGAACACCCCCCCCCCCCTTCCTTGGAAATTATATTATCTCTCGGATGACCCCTTCCCATCTCTATAAAAAAGCTTTTGCATTTAATATATGTTTTTATTGTTCAGCTTGATCAATATTGACTTAGGCCACTTAAAGACAGTGTAAAGGCAGTGTAAAGAGAGCGTAAATGCCACTTAAAGATGCTTAAAGGTGGCTTAAAGAAGTTTGGACATTAAGGACCTATAAGCACTTGCTTAAAGGTGACTTAAAGGCGGCTTAAAGGTTGTATAGCCTTTAAGCTCCTTTAAGTCACCTTTAAGCCACCTTTAAGGACTTGCTTAAAGATGGTTTTTCGTCCTGTGAATAATTTTGACTCAACATTGACACAAATCAAGATATACTTGTATACCGATAAACTGCTTATTTTATTACATGCATTTAAACAAATGACTGTGTTCTGTAATTTGTAAAAAAAAAAAAAAAAAAAAAAAAAAGTGAAGGAGTACGTGCAGTGTTCTGTGCCATGAAACCTGACTGAGAAAAAGCGCATAATAACACAACATGAACAGCACGTGCAGATAACCACACACCGATCGAAATGATCACCTATATTTTGACTTTTTGACCAGTGTAATGATGCATAGAATTAAACAACCTTTAAGAAGTTCATGTAAATCGCTGATAATTGCTGTCAGTATTGTTTTTTTTAATAAATCATTTGAGAGAGAGAGAGAGAGAGACAGACAGAGAGAGAGAGAGAGAGAGAGAGAGAGAGTTGATTTTTTTCGGAAAGGGTGATTAGACCGGTCCATTGACACTTATAACTTCTATAAGCTAGTGCGCTTTTTCCAGTTTAGTTCAGTATATGCATTATTGTATAGAATTGTCTACATGCATATACACTGTAGAACAATGATACCGTTAATGAATGATTTAATGCATGACTGTATGCAAATGCCGGTAACGGGGTACCATTTAATTATACACACATGCATTATCTTCAACAATAGTCCGGCTTTCGAATCAGAAAAATAACAGGCATTTATTTAAATTTTATTTCATTTGAAAAATGAAAAATATAATAGAGCAATATACAGTTTTAATTCATATCATTGCCAAATAATGTTCTAAGTTTAAAGCTCTTCAGTCTTTTCATGTTTGAAATTCTCAGAACTGAAAAATTTAAATGTTCAATTTCTTGTTACTTGGAAAAAGCTCATAAGGGGTGTTTTAACAACATATTGCATTATTGTGTAGCATTACATAGCCTCCAGACCTGAGAACATGTGTGTATATACAAGTACACGTATGTCTGTCACCTCATTGTTCTTCACAGGGCGAAAAACAATCTTTAAGCAAGTCCTTAAAGGTGGCGTAAAGGTGGCGTAAAGGTGGCTTAAAGGATATACAATCTTTAAGCCACCTTTAAGTCACCTTTAAGCTGAGTTTATAGGTCCTTAATGTCCAAACTTCTTTAAGTCACCTTTAAGCCATCTTTAAGCCACCTTTAAGCATCTTTAAGTGGCATTTACGCTCCCTTTAAGTTGTCTTTAAACCATCTTTAAGTTTCCTTTAAGTCAAGTGTGATCAAGCTGAACAATAAAAACATATATTAAATGCGAAAGCTCTTTTATAGGGATGGGAGGGGGTCATCCGAGTGATAATATAATTTCCAAGGAAATGGGGGGTGTTCCAGGCGGTTTTAATCGTCGCTCCATTAAACACAGATCGCTATCATCAGCACCGCTCCGATGGACACAGATTGCCGTTATAAAATTCTTTATAATTTTTGGGGGGTTTCAAAATTAGTGTAGGGGTGAGCGCAGTCTCTGTATCTTAATATGTGCATAAAACTAATTAAAGTATGTTTGTTTCCTATTATAAATTAATCGGTGAAAAAAATCTCTCTCTCTCTCTCTCTCTCTCTCAGTTCATCCGGTTATTAAACAAAATAAAGATAATGAACCAAAAATGCATGATTTAATACGGAACTTTCGAGATACCCCGGAACGACGGTTTCCGGTCGACTTTTATACACTTCGATCACGTGATATTGCGGAATTGTAGGGCAAATTGTTTACATCGCAACAACATCTATATAGCAGACGAAACGATGCCTAGTCAAAAAAAGAGGAAGAGCACGGACAATCCCAGTCATTACTGGTGTTCTGTGCCAGGTTGTGCTTCGGATGGGAGAAAGAAGGCCAATTTAGACATATATCCGTGGATGCAAGGTATACAGTTTCATCCGTATCCAGGACCAAAGCGTCAACCTAAACTACGACTGCAATGGCTTCAACAAGTTTTTCGAGACGAAAACTATTCTCCTAAACGATACCACTCGGTCTGTTCTCTACATTTTGTAGATGGTTGTCCCACTGAAAACAACCCTGTACCAACATTGTTTCCTCGAAACAATTTTAAAAATCCGAAAAATGTCAGAAAATCAACTTCTATTGCAAAACGTCAAAGTGCAGAGAGTTCTACATCCACAGATTCTGTGTCAGTCAGTCAGAATTCTCATTCAACAGAACGAATTGCGGTAAATATAACTTGTTTGAATTTCACAGATGTGTTAATTCGTAAAAAAAAAATTGTGGACCTACTATATATAAGTGTCACCTATATAAATATAAACAAGGTGCTTTATACCTATATTATCATCGTGACAATTTTATAGCTATTGATATACCGGTATGCCTTTAACATGATGAAAGCATACATACATGTATGAATATAATTAATCAGTTATTGTGACTAAATAATCTTGCATGATAGGTAACACTATTTAGTACATGCAACAATGTTTATATTTAAAAAATATATTTGCATATACATGTACATTCAAATATGATGTTTAGTTAAATTACAATGCATAATTTGCAGATGAAGGATATCACAATTTTGTATGAGGGGAATGGAGCTATACATATACCTCTCCCTGTAGCACACGAGTGTGTTGTAGATACTGATCAGTCTTCCAAATCCAATGAAAACTGTTTAGAGGTACCTTGCCCTGAGACTATGGACCTCATAAACGCTCATGGAAATAACAGTAAGTACAAGCTTGTATACAATATCATTGGATATTATGAATATTTTTCTAAATTATTTAATGGGTATATATAACAATAAAATGCAGCTAGACTACAAAATTTTACCTCTTTTAAATAAAAGTTGTTTGAGCATTGGACTTATTCTTTGTATATTATATATATTTTCTTTGTGTGTGTGTGTGTGTGTGTATATATATATTGTATTATTTGTATGAAAATTACAGACTCTGACCATATTTACTGCAAACGGTCTATCGAGTCTAGATGCAGTGAAGATTTTGTGGAGTCTGCTGTGCAGACAGATCTTACCATGGACGACATACACCATATGGAGACAATGACCAAAGAGACAGACCATATTCTCAGGGAGCAGTTTGTAAACAGAATTACGCGGTCTGATTCAGCAGTCAGAAAATACTTAGGAATACCTAGTATTACTATGCTCTTCGGAATATTCGGTAAGCTATTTGGAAATATACATTTGTTTAAAATGTACATATTAATTATGTAGGTGATATGATTGTATAATTAAGATATAGAAACAAACATTTTTTTCACTTTTTTTATTAATACAATCATATATCTATGTATGAACTCTTGATACTTGTGATTTAATTTTTATATATATATTTGTTATATATCTTAACCCTTATCTTACAGCTATACTTGATAAAGTATGCACCAAACTCAAATACTGGTCAGGAAAAAACAGTACATCAAACATGAATTATGAAACATCTGAAGCCAGAAAACCAGGCCCAAAGCGGAAGTTGACAAAGTTCCATGAGTTTTTATTAACACTTCTTCGACTAAGACTCTCTGTTCCTGCCTTTTTGATTGGTGATTTATTTGGTGTGTCTGAGACAAGAGTGTCACAAGTTGTGTGTACATGGATTAACTACATGTCCCAAGTTTTCAAACCTCATCTGAAATGGCCATCACTACAAAGCATCAAGAAACATATGCCAAGGTCTTTCAAACAGACATTCCCTAGGACTAGAATTATCATAGACTGTACCGAGATATTCATTCAAAAGCCAAGGACACCTACTGCTCAAAGCCAAACCTACAGCAATTACAAGGGACATAATACATTTAAAAGCCTTGTTGGAATAACACCCACAGGTGCATTCTCTTTTGTGTCTGAATTGTGGGGTGGCAATGTGTCTGACAGGTACATTACAGCCAATAGTGGTTTCCTGGATTTGATAACTGCTGGAGATGAGGTGATGGCAGATCGTGGTTTCATCATCAGAGATTACCTACTGGAACGAAGGGCTAAGTTGGTCATTCCACCATTTACACATAAATGTAAGTGGGGAAAAGGAAAGCGATTGAATTCTGGTGAGATTCAGCGGACAAGACAGATAGCTAAATTACGAATTCATGTGGAACGTGCTATACAACGTTTAAAATCATATAAACTTTTATCTGGGATTCTACCAATCAATTTAAAGCCAATTGCAAACCAGATTCTTGTTGTTGCTGCCTTTCTATGCAATTTGTCAAAACCGCTTGTAAAAAATTAACATGTTCAATGCTAAATTAATATTTGTCAATTTGTTCTGTTGATTGTTTGTGTTACATGGAAGAGACTTATATCATTGTTATTTTACATATTTTGTGTTACTGTTGTTAAAGTGATTTAGCAATATACCATGTATACCAAATATATATTATCATTTCAAAACTGTTTATATATATTTTTTTCTATTTACAAAAAAAGTCAACAACAGGCTGTTATCAGAGTGTGGTTTAATATTGCTATCTGTTGTCATAAGATAGCATAGGACATGTCAGAAACATCACAAAACAATGAAGAAAAAAATCATATGCTGTGTTGCCTCAAATCAAAATCTTAAGACTGGTATAATACATAACAGACTACAAAACTTGTTCTAGATTTTAGCAAGCAGTGCAGGGTGAACATGTTTATCAAAAAAGCTGCTGCACTTGTTCACAATATCATTAAAAAAACATTCATCATAATAAATCCTATCACTTATAAATCCCATGTCTGTGTAAAACACAAAGTCACACCATCTAGCTTTACATACCCCAAGCTGTCCTTGAATTTGAACATACCATGGAGAATCTACCCTGAGCTTGACAACATCATTAGTGTCTCTGTATAAATGATAATTAGGGTCACTAGCAACATCATATGGTGGCTCATTTCTGTGTGAATATGAACATTTTACCTCCACCAAACCTTTCCCACAACATTTGCAATACAAATATGCATCTGGTGATGCACCTAAAAATGGATGATCTACAGATATATTTAAACCACAAGGTTTCATTTTGGCATTCACATGGTCATGAGAATACATGTCAAAAAACAATTGTTTAGCTATAATTTCATTCTGCCTTCCATACATTATTGCATTGGTGTTTAAAGCATTAGATTTATCATTAAGTATTTCACGAGTGATATAATTATCATGACTCTTCCCTCTAAAGTGACATACTTTTGAAAACAATGAAGATGTAATCCTACCATATCTGTACTTAAACCACAGTTCATTTTCAGTCTGACCACAGGTCATCTGCTCAACGTCCTGGACAACATCAGAATTGAACACATTTTTCAGATAGTCAATCAATGGCTCGCCACTCTGACTTGTATGAGTTACAGCATCTATCATGTCAGGAGGGTTTTCTTGGAGATCTTCGTCCTCATCTGAAGGAGGGTCCAGAGTCTGTAAGAGAAGAGCACCTGTACCTTGACACATCCTAAACAGCTCTTTCTCAACTTCTCTGTTACTCTCAGTGGTAAGTGTAGGGCACGGTTGATAGTCCGCCTTGCTGGGCATCTCCGGGACTGTCCTGTGTGAGGTGCAAATTTCCTTCACACGACAAGGCTTGCTCTCCCTCCGGGGCTTATCCCACTCACACTGCACATCGGTCCCAACCTCTGTATGCCTGTCTTTATGGCGATCGCTAAAAGCTGCAAGTGCAAATGCAAGGGCTGTGCAGTGCTTGCAGGAACCATCATCACTACAAAGACAAAATGTAGAATGTTATTATTGTCTGACTCTCCCATTATAATTATGGAATCAACATTATATTGATAGTTAATAAAGCACACTGCTAGACTTACGCAACACAGGAGCAGCCACCAGATAGGATACGGCCATCGGATTTCACTAGGAGCCATGTCATATAGGGGTCTTCTGATTGACGGGTTTCTGGGGTGGTGCTGCAACGAATATAAGTGTAATCCGAGTCAATAGGAAACACTCGAACACTGTCGATATGGCTGTTCTGATATAACAGATAACCCTTATCTGTTCTATAGGAATGGAGCCGATGTTGATCCCAACCAATATTGATGAGATATACAAAAACATCTGCAGTGTATATATCAGGCATCAGCTTTAAATCTCCACTCCAGTCAGATGATTTTACCTGTAAGATAAAATATTCCAAATAAGATACAGTGTTTTGGATAATCTCATTAAATAAATTATTACATTATACGATGATGATTGTGACAAATCAAATAAACTACGTTGACATCTCTCTCTCTCTCTCTCTCTCTCTCTCTCTCTCTCTCTCTCTCTCTCTCTCTCTCTCTCTCTCTCTCTCTCTCTCTTAGTTAAGCATATAATATATCTGGTTAAATTAATATCTATTGATTTTTTTCATAGAAATAACAATGCATTTTGAAATAAAAGTGTACCTCGCTAACGCTTGGTAAAGTCCGGTCTCCGACAGTTCTACGACGAATGTTCATTTTCAAAGTATTATTTCCTAGCTCTGGGTTTCAAAAATGTTACGTCTACAAATTAACGATACATGTATGTAAGAGTGAAATCTTGAGGCTAATTAATTAATGTACCGGTGATCATAAATAGGGGTTGATTATTTAAATATATGTATAAGGGTAAATATGTCACATACCCGGCCTGGCACATCATACAATTGTATGTACAAGTATATGTATACATCATTTGCAATATGCCACATGCAGTAAATGCGTCACCGGTAATTGGTAATATTGTTTGTTATAGAATTGATAGTGTAAAAATCATGTATATACAATTACTTGTAAATATTTAAACATATTGGAACGGCGCCGCGATCATGAAAACCGGGAAATTGCGGGAAATTGAACAAATACCCAAATAGTATCGATGCATTTGATAAAAGAAATGATTTCTTTTTCTTTCTTACATTTTTATAGCTATAAATTAGATGAACGTATATCTACTCGGTTTAAAGTTATTAACTAGGAAAGCCTACTAGTGAACCTAACGGTTTCCATTTAGGTATAATATAGTTTTGTTCACTGAAGACAAAGTTCCGTATTTCATTCTAAATACATACATGTATGTAATTTATTAATTAGATATAATTGATTGTTACAAACTGAATGGTTTGTCAAAATCTTTTCAAGTAAACACATTCAATACATTGATTCAATATCTACTGATATATAGGATATAAAAACTTGCTTTAGTATGTAAGTTGCCGTGGCGCAGAGGAAGTGTGGTGATGCTAGTAAAATAAGGGTCCCGGGTTCAATTCTCGCCTTGGCCTTTTTTTTTTTTGTTTTTTTTTTTTTTGCATTTTTTTTTTCTAGAACAAAAACCGTTTTAATACCTTTACTTTCATAAAGTTAATACATTTTGTTGGAAATTAAGCAACATATTGAATTAAATTTTTTTAATGGCTTAAAGGTGGCTTAAAGGTAGCTTAACGGTGGCTTAAAGGTGGCTTAAAGAAGTTGGAAATTAAGGACCTATAAGTTGTCCTTAAAGGTGGCTTAAAGATAGTCTTTAAGCTGCCTTTAAGCCATCTTTACGCTTTCTTTAAGCCACCTTTAAGCCACACATTTAGCTTAAAGGTGGCTTAAAGATCGTCTTTAAGCTACCTTTAAACACCTTTAAGCTATCTTTAAGGAGGACTTAAAGATGGTCATTCATCCTGTGCTTAATCTCGCTACCGTGCACTGCAAATTGTCAAGAAGGGCTCTATACAGTATATAGCTATTATATAATCACTGCCCGACCATTCAGATCTGAGAAAGTGTGTGTATATATACATGAACACGTGTGTCTATCATCTCTTTTTCCCTATCTCGCTACCGTGAACCGCAAATTGTCAAGAAGGGCTAAGTACAGTAGCTATTGTATAATCACTGACCGAGTGAAATAATGTCAACATCCACTTCTTTGAAAACTGTAGCTTCAATCAGCTAGTTGTTAATCATGTGTCTTCAAGTTTTTTGATCAATTGATCAGGTGTAATATAAAACATTGATGAATCAAAAATCAATTTGACAGCTCTAAGTTAATCTTAATAATTATAGAAAATTGGTTATGAAAGTTAATAAGGATTGCATGTTTACTTATTAGGAAATTAATTCCCGGTTAAACTATTAGTGACTTACAATTAAAATCAATGCAATCTCTCTCTCTCTCTCTCTCTCTCTCTCTCTCTCTCTCTCTCTCTCTCTCTCTCTCTCTGTATAAACTCCTTAGGCTACATGTATAGAAAACACTAGTTCTACATTTACATGTATGTTGTGTATGTTCTGAACAGGGCTGTGGAATGATAAAGGTAATAAAAATTAGGATTGCATGTTTACTCATTAGGAAATCAATTCCCGGGTAAACTATATAATTAATAAATTTAATTCATAATCAATGCAAACTCTCTCTCTCTCTCTCTCTCTCTCTCTCTCTCTCTCTCTCTCTCTCTCTCAAACTCACTCAAACTATCTCTCTCTCTCTCTCTCTCTCTCTCTCTCTCTCATGACTAATGAGGGTTTTTTTCACCTGATTCAGTTCACTGGCAATTAGTTAAATTATCTTTCAATTGATATCTTCCACTTTGCAATAGAAAGAGGTGTGGACAATTAGATTTTGGAAATTAATGAAATTGATTATGAGATTAAAACATCAAGTTAAATTCAATTCAAGAATCCAATAAGCCGGTCAGAAACGTATTGAACAAACATACTAAAATAATTTTTTAGACAAACTTATATCAGCTATTGAAGCTTTATTTTGCTATTCACGGGAAATTAATAAAGGTATAACTAGAAACTTGGTTAAAATAAAGGAGAAAGGTGTACTCTTAGGTTACATAGATGATTATAAATTCTATATTCTGACTGATTTATTGGTTTAAATGCGCACCTATATGTTTAGATATTATACAAAATTAAAAACCATGTGCCGCGCTTGATCTTAGTTTCTAGTGTGTTATTTATTACCAAGAATCAGATGATTTATAGTATTAAGATATTCATAAGTAAAGTGTACATATATCTGTAGACAATTTAAAAAAATGAATTATTCACTCTATGTTGTAATTTTATATCTGTTTTTCAAACATTAGGGAGTAGCGATGTTCCCGAGTTCCAAAGGACTACATGCCCTGAGGGATTGCACACCTAATATAAAAAATAATTCCCACCCTCACCTGAGGTTTACCACCCGGTGAATTCAAATCTTTAGTTGTTAGCATGATTTTTGAAGTATCAATAAATGATCAACTAAAACATGTGATTTCTAAAATTACGATAACAGTGTATCTTGTGATTCGGCGCTGTTGAGAGCAAATATTGACCTATAGCTCAAAATATAACACATGTGATTTCAATAGTTGAATTAAGAAAATAATATATTGAAAAAAAAAACCCAGTCAAAAGCCGTACAGGGGATGTCAGGGGCATGTACAGTGTTTAAAACTAGAATTTTCACTTCAACATGCAAAATGTAAACAAAAGCTTTGTTTACATAGCGAAGAATTGTAAGCTCTGTAACTCGCTTATAACTCAACAAATTACACTCAAATTATAATCGCCTTTTTAAAATGCCTTACTGAAACATTAAAATAAAAAAAATAATTGAACCAAAATCGTGACCATGCCCCTTTAAAAAGGATGTTTCAGCTGTGGGATGCGTACGTCATCTCATAGTTTGTATCTGAATAAGGTTTATTCTTTGCGCTCATCGATTTTATTCAGTTTGATGTTGTTAAAATTATATAAGAAGTCTTTTCCTTGTAAGGTTGGTAACAACTCTTATTTCATCTGTATTTTCGTTTCGTTTAGAGATAATATGGTATGGATTATCTCATAATGAAAAAAAAAAACAACAACAAAAAAACCGGTTAACCCAGCGATATTTGAATTCGCTTTCATTATCTGTTCTTACAGTATTTGGTTTTCGTCTAATTTGAAAGCCGATTTAAGACCATCAGTTGCACTTTGATGCTGTTTATTTTCCCAAGTGTAATATGAACGGAAAACAACTAAATATATCTATGAACACTAATACATATTTATATCCATCGTTTTTGGAAGAAATATTGCTAACATTAGCTTAGTCTCCATCCCACATAGAGTCAATAGTATCCACAACCTTTGAACGGGGAAATGAGCGTCGGATAGGTTTATTTAAGTTACAAAGATCTTCATTATTCAAAACTGTATAATTCTAATTCTTCCCATTTTATGAATGTCGTCTACATTTACAGGTTGATAAATTTTCTCTGGTCCAACAATTGCTCTTGGACTTCCAGGATAACAGTGCTGCTATCGTGAAAGATGACAAACGAATCCTATCATTTAACCCGTATCTCGCATCTTATCCCGCAAATTAGCTTGTTCCTATTCTATCCTATCCTATACCATCCAAATAAAGGGATAACAGTTAAATACGAAATTTAAAATTTTAACAATAAATACTCATAATGACTAAATAAAACATAAAACCGAAATGTAATCAAGTATGGCACCGCATTTTCACAGTACTTAGCTCCATACTTACGTGCGCTTTGACAAACATGTAGCGCTGAGGAGGCGCATCAATGTTCTCTTTCATTTTGTTAATACATAAATAATTATTCTTATATATCAAAACTTGTAAAACAAATTAAATTGATGTAACGTTTATTTTCGTTTTGCAAAATCACTTTGAAATTTATACTTGAATCTGATTGGCTACAGGATACAGGAAAGGATAGGAGAACACTTCACTTTTATATCTCTATGAAGAATCGTGCATCCTGCATCCAATCTTATCCCCATCTTGTCAACTTTCAGGATTGCAACACATTATTATACACGTTTCTTAAAAGGTTTTTGTACTTTGCCATCATGACCCTTACTATTAAACTATTTAAAAAATGTTATCCCCTTCATCGTTCCAAAATGGCTACTATTGGACTCTGTTAAATGGCAGATATGAACACTGATTGCATCATTGAAAGGCAAGACTGTTAGGTAAAGATCATTGAAGTAATCCAGAATGATTCTACATCGCTCTTCTCGAGACGTTAGTCGTTCTGTACGGTAACTATTTGTTTCGTTTTCACCAAGTTTTGTCATGTTTACAACTAGAGATCTTGCCATGGCTAATTTCTTGTCATATTTAGACACGGTATCATTGTCGGGTATTAGAAGGTTCGATAGGTCTCTGTGATTTGCTTTCATGAGTGTCATTTGAAGACCAGTAAACGTTTTAGACCTCTGAGCTAATTGATGCTTACTAGATTTCTGTTTTAGTCATAACTTGTTCTTTCAGTTTCAATCTGCTGCCTCATTTTATCGGAAATAATGCTAGATGTCTGGCAACCGACGAAATCATCATGCTTCTCACTAAGTCGAGTGGTTTGCCTTGATCACATCTTGGTATTGTTTCTCACTTTTTCTAAAAAAGGTTATTTTCCCTTTAAGATCTAATTTGATCTGATGTAAAGAGCATAAATGTGCCAAGTTTTTTTATGTCTGAGAATCACGTGATCTCGTTGACCGCAGACGTTTCAAGGCTAAATCAAATTAATGTCTTGAAATGTGACCGATGAGACTTTGTACACGTAGAAGTAAAACTCATTATCCTAAACTTCATTGGCCGTAGACATTTTGTGCCCGTTTAGTTTTTGACGAAGTACAGGTGCCAGCAATGAATATTTTTTTTTCTTGGAAAATGAGCTCTATGTACGAAATACTATACTCCATATTTATTTCCTTTCCTCAAAGGGAACAAAAAAGTTTGCACATAGTCATTAAATTGGATTTTGATTTCCATCATATATAGATTTTGATATAATCAAAACATCGAAATTATCAGGGTAATTATAACATGATATATGATATCTCGAAGGCCCAGGGAAAGGTATCATGTGACGGCACATCACTCATGGACAATTTTCAGTCTTTTCAATATTGTCTTCTTGTCGCTATGTTCCATATTTCCATTTAAATACCATTGTAGTAACTCTCACTAATGTAATCGTTATAAGCGTCTTTCATGCTTTATTTTGGTTCACGGTCACCCATGGTAATTTTAAGGACTACTGTGAACTCTTTTGGTTCATCTTTATGTATGTCATCAATGTCGTATGCACGCAAGCAAAACATTGACATTTTTTGTGGATCAGCTTCAGATGACAAAAGCCAATTTCACGATGTTCTACGGGTACCAATTTTCATCTCTGGGAGTAATTTATTTTTACAGAAAACAAAAGTTGATTTCCCATTGTTTACAATGAAACAATTATAACCAGTTTTTTGACGGTTGCTCTATCCTTCAAAACAAAAATCCTTAAAACTTTCTCTTCTTGTGATATGCCATTTTCAATATTCATGTACTCACCCATTCTCGTTGTCTTCAAACAATCGACATATAATGATTAATTCACCCTTTCCTTTTTTTATTTATATGGACCTATTTATCAAGGTCATTACTTTGATGGACCTTGATGATGAACTTTAATGACAGTTTGTCCTTTCGACCAAGATGGTGATCTCGGACAGTTCTAATTATCTACGTCGTCACTGACCTCAAATAGTAAAAGTGCCCTAAGACGAAGCAGTCTCATGAATGTGATCAAGGTGACCGCATTTGTCAAGGTGACCCAGATATCAATGCGATCCAGTTATAAAGGTGATCCTTGACGTCACTGACCCTATACAAGGTTACCTAGTAATCAAGGTGACCCTAACGTTGCTGCGCCTGTACATACCAAAGACCACACTCTTTCTACTCCTACAATCTGAAACCTGAAGTTTTAGACTTAAATGCTTATTGCTTGCAACTGCCGCCCTAGAGGTCGAAGAACCTTCAAGTGTGAATGTAAACATGCCAACATGCAGTGTATAGTCATTCGCAAATTCGAAATCACAAACTCATCAAATATATACTGTAGCTTAATAAAGAAAAATGAGCCCTTTTAAGCAATGAAAAGCTGGTGATTTTTTTAATCTATTGATAAAGTCTTCAAGTTTAATTGACCGTTACATGATTGGTATTAATAATATGAAACTCACTTATTTTCTCTTTGGAACCCTAAAGAGATATAAATGGGCTATCCAGCAATTTGAATTGCCATTTTGACAAAATTAACGCCATTTTTGTAAAGACCAATACACACTTGCAGACTAGGCATAGCTATTATTGATGACAATGTTTGCTGGACCAGTATATAATTTTGTATTTTTTTGTATTCCATTGAAGAGACTTTGATTGTCAAAACATGGCTGAGACACATATAATTCCAGAATTTTCTTTCGTTTTTAAGAATTTCCCTCAGCGACAGGGGCTGTCTTTTTTATAAGATGAGAAACAATGTGTAAAATGCCTGGTTTCACACTTTCATAAAAATACATTTTCACTTGAATTTTTGATTCCAGTTGTTTTTGGCAGCAAGGAAAAGACTTGTACTTGATTTTCAAGCACATGTGTAACTTTGAAGTAAACAGACTTTCGTGCATTTGTGAATGGCTGTGTGTTCTTTTTACTAAATATTATAAAGGGATTTTCACTGAAGTTTATTTTTAAGTAACAACCGCTATTTTTACCTATCTATCACCATTTTTTTTAGAACAGCTTATTTTGTCGGACTGAGCACATCTTAATATTATGCTGTTTCAATTTATGCTAAATAGTTTCCTTTTATTATAAAACTTTGAAAGAGAATTATAAAATATGGCTGCCATTTGACCTCATTCAAGCCATTTACGTTAAGCCATCATATTTTGTCAGACTTAGTCCGCCTTATTTATTCAAAAACCCGTTGCTAGGCTATAATATTATTATTTAAGAAATTTTAGAGAAAATTATAAAAACTGATCGTCCGCCAAAGTAAAAAAATATATGAAGATTGGTTGTCTTGACATTTATAATTCAAGTTGGAGAAATCACGTACACTTTATTCACGAGCTAAATTCGACGTGACACACGTGTTCATTAATATTCATGGCTTCAAATTATATCCTTTATGAATAAAAATCTCATACTTTTCTTATTCCCCCCCCCCCTGTGTATTGTATGATTAAACTAATTATCTATATGCATGTTGTGTGCATTACTTATGAAACTGAATATTATATGAGATTTACCATAAAAGGTCTGCTAGTCTCTTTCACTAACCACTTACATGTGTTAGTCAACGTAGCTACATGTAGGATATAAATGAAATTTTAACAAATATTAAAACGGTATAAATGTGTGACACTCGATCTTTTTTATTGTCCATACGACAATATTTTTTCGTTGCTCGAAG
The DNA here is from genome assembly GCA_015776775.1 of Magallana hongkongensis. Taxonomy (NCBI): domain Eukaryota; kingdom Metazoa; phylum Mollusca; class Bivalvia; order Ostreida; family Ostreidae; genus Magallana; species Magallana hongkongensis. Next base: position 148,690 of record VIAA01000027.1, read on the forward strand.
AATGAAAATGATAAAATATCTTAAAAAGCAGATAACCATGCAGGGCTCAAGGGCCTTTTTTGTTATCAGATACCTTTTCTTTTTCCCTCTAAATTGCAAGTAAATCCTTCGTAAATAAGGAACAATGAGAAATTTTATTTAATATATGATGCAATAACATTATCAAAGCACAGTGACATTTAATCAGATTTCCAAATATCATTACAACTTGAAGAAGCTCCTGTATTTCCACTATACTGTAATCACAAAAAGTCTCAATCACATCAAAAGTTCATAGATTTTAAGAAATTACTGATCAATGAAAAACAATTCTCATTCATATTCACTGGAGTGTTCTTTGTGTTTTCCTTTTGGTCTAGCTCTTGAAGACAGTGTAGAAATCAGATGCTTTTTTGAGGGTTTTTCGTTGGGTACATTCACAAGATGACCTAATTAGCTTTCACGTACATGTTTGTATAACTAAAGAATTACACAGATATTGCGTAAAAAGGAGGTGATACTTTCAAATTGAAGGCTGACTTTTGAAAATCAAACTAGTATGCAAGGATTTGGACGCACGCAACAAGCATTTCAAAATTAATTTCAGACAATGTATTTATTAATGAAACAATTAACATATACAAAAAATCGTATTTCCATATCGACACTCTTTCATTAAATTCTCAAATAATAAAGGTACGAGCTATAAATTGTATATACATTTGGAATTTCAAAATTATGTAAATTTTCATAAAACATATACAAAAAATAAAAATGTATTGCTTTCCATCATTAAATATATTTTTAGTTAAAGTAATAACCCATCTTTCATCAGTCCAATCATTCCAACAATCAAGTTTTATCTGTACTGTACTACTATAGGAGCTAAACAAATTTGTGATAAAATAGTCATCAATGAAATAATTTGAACGTACCATATAAGTTATAACTGTAAATAATTTGAAATTTTTTTATCATACATTTTAATACTCTACAAAAGGCATGTGAAATGCATATTTTAAATAGCATTTCATTGTTCACCTACCATTCAAAGTATTAAGCATTGAATTTATAGTATAATATGTCAAAGACACCAAAAATGCAGGTACCACTACTGGCTCTAAAAAGTACTGAAAGTGCCATTTTTTACTGATAATTTCTGATATTTACTGATATTGTACTGTTAGTGCTGAGAATTGCTGATATTTACTGATAATTTTACTGCTGTTTCTGATAATTGCTGTTGGTTCTGATATTTACTGATATTTACTGATGCTTTTGCTGTAAGCTCTGATAATTACTGATATTTACTGAGATTTACTGTTGGTACTGAGAATTGCTGATAATTACTGAGAATATTTTATGGCCCAAAACATTGTCTTTTAATTATTAAATAACACATATTTCAGATTTAACACAATTTATTTAATTATATATTCTTAAGTTTTATTTATTTGATATTTAGCTTCTTTTGAACTTCGTAAACTCATAGATCACATTTTAGACCATATTAGAAAGCCGGTCAAAAATTGGTACTTAAACTTAAGGCAGACTCCACAAAAATTTTAATTTCTAAATGCGGTTGACATTTTTTTTTTCAACAATGAAAAACCCCATAATTCTTAACATGATTATTTTTCTTATCAAAATAGAGAGATACCCGGTCAGGACTTTATAATGTCTTTGAGGTTTTACTTCACAGAAAGATTAGCGAGGCAGTATCTGTGTATAGTATACATACTTTCAGCAGATCAAGAGGTTTGAATGTCGCAATTCAACCTTGTAAATTGTCAGTCTGGCACCTTGTGTATGACATTACGTAATATCCGTATACAGGAATCCATGATCTTGAGAATATTCATTTAAAGAGAAAAGTATTATTTTTATTGACAACAATATAAATAACGTATTAGAATGATTTTCATATTCATCATCTTATTTGTTCCGCATTCATTTGATTAAAAAAAGATTTAAAAAAGTTGGATAAATAATCTCTCTCTCTCTCTCTCTCTCTCTCTCTCTCTCTCTCCTACCATTTGCTGAAATCAAAATAGGTAACAATCGGCGAAGAATAATTTTTATTGTCCGACCTTTCACTCTTTCTCTTTTAATACATATGTAATATATATTCTGTTGCACGGCTAAGTAATGTTGTCATGATCTAGTTCTATTATTGTAAATCTGCCCACCCTGCTCTCTCTCTATCTTCTCTCTCTCTCTCTTGCTCGCATATATTATCTAGTCCTAAAATTTGAGTTTCCGAATCAAAATGGCATAACGGCATTAGCACGATAAAGTTCTATTTCAGCATCACAACCGCCATTTCAAACACAGATTTCGAGTGTAAACTTTTCTAAGACTACAAAGAACACCAGCTTAATATACGTGTTACGGCTTATCATGCTTTAATTCTCTCTCTCTCTCTCTCTCTCTCTCTCTCTCTCTCTCTCTCAGATAATCTATTATAACGTATTTTGAGGCGTCAATGCAGAAAGGCATAAGCGTGATTATGTCCCATTACAGTATCATAACCACCGATTGCAACAGCGATGTGATTGAAAACCCCCCCCCCTCTCTCTCTCTCTCTCTCTCTCTCTCTCTCTCTCTCATTAATACTTTATTCATGCACTTGTATGCGGTTATATGGCCAGCGGCTATATAATTTTGAAAAGAAGACACACAATTTAACTGATTTTCCTTAATCTATGAACGCTTAGATATTTAATCTCCACGCCTAAAAGCAAGCAGAAAAAAATATTTTGTATGTCTGGGATTAAGGAAAACCTCAGAACTAACAGAGAGCACTCAGACTATACACACGACAGGAGGACCACGGCAAGGTGTGAAAATTGACCACCTGTGTATATGTCTGGCAGTCGCTGAAAAATTCTTTTGTATGTCTGGGATCAAGAAAACCCTCAGAACTACCAGACAACGCTCAGAATATATACACGACAGAGTGACCATGGCAAGGTGTGAAAATTGTCTACCTGTATATATGTCTTGCAGCCTCAGAATAAACAAATATAAATGGCCGGGAAATACAATGTGAAACAAAAGAGTTTGATTTTATTTTGCAAACAAAATTAGTGATTATGGCCGGGATAAAAACATCTTAAGTTTATTTATAAATATTTAACTTGTTCAATTAAAGAGTTGATCGCTCAAAATTTAGAATCATTAAATAGATGTTTATCAATTACATAAAGTGGTTAAAATCTTTATTATTTTTTTTTTTACTATGGATTGTTCTTTATATACAATGTAACACTGTAGTATCGAGTAGATTGGCGCACGGGGATGGGATATATAGCAATTCTGCAATTTCTACATTCATTTATTTATGTGCTGAATTGTGTTAATCAGCTAAAATAAAACTTAGAACAAGAACAAACAGAAAAAATATGCATTGAAATAAATAAGCAGATTATAAGAAGAATAATCAAATCAAATTTTTGTGGTTGTAAAAAAGAAGTTACTGTTGATAAAACTTTAGTTAGATCTTACATATTTCTTTTTAAAAAATGCCCGGTCTTTGTTTACCGATAATTTTAAATAAATATAATTTGCATGTTACAGTAATTAAAATTAATCTCTTAAAAATCCCCTGCCTGTAATTCTCAGTAATTATCAGCAATTCTCAGTACCAACAGTAAATCTCAGTAAATATCAGTAATTATCAGAGCTCACAGCAAAAGCATCAGTAAATATCAGTAAATATCAGAACCAACAGCAATTATCAGTAACAGCAGTAAAATTATCAGTTAATATCAGCAATTCTCAGCACTAACAGTACAATATCAGTAAATATCAGAAATTGTCAGTAAAAAATGGCACTTTCAGTACTTTTTAGAGCCAGTAGTGTACGTAGCATCGCCCCCCCCCCCTCCCCCCTTTCCTCGCAATTATTAATTTGTTTTTATTTTCATGTAAGAAATTGAATTATCATGGAGTCCCATCCCCCGCTTTTTAGGGAGTATGTAAAAAATAGTATGAAAATTAGGAAATTAGTAGTTATAGATATACTACGCCAGCTTGTCAAGATTTTTTGGATGAGTCTGGCCAACCACTTTAAAAAACGATGTTACGTGCCGGAAATATTTTGAATAGCAGGCATTTAACAAATTCAAAAACTAAAGACATTTTATTTAAATGACACTTCATCTATCACTCAAAGTTTTCATCCTTCAATGAAAAGTAAAATAGTACAAATATTTAACAAGCAACATAAAATTTAAGAATTAAAAAAAACGTAAAAGAACTACCTTAATTGAATCAAATCAGTCTTTATTTATATAATTTCAATAGTTTCATTAGCATACGAAATGAAAAATGTCAAGAGATTGATTGAAGCAACACAGTTAACTTTACAAACAAGAGGCCCATATTCATGGGCCATATCGCTCACCTGAGGAACAATAGGTATGATAAAATCAGCTAGATGGAGTCATAATACATACTATCTGGACAATGTACAATAATACATATAGATCCTGTATAGATTAAATCCATTTCCCCCCTGAATATTCTTATGTTTATAATCATTAGTGCCTTTTCGAACAGGATGATTTTATAGTCATATCACATGTTGAGTATTGCAGATCTCAAAAAGATCCTTAACAATTGTTTATATATGGGATATAAACCTACACCAAACTCTGAACCTTCTTGTGATGCCAAAGTCTTAACAATGATAAAGAATCATCTGGCTGAAAAACTTTGACCTCCCCCCCCCCCATCTCCATTGTAGCCCCAACCTACTCCCGGAAGTGTTATTATTGTCACAACTTTGAATCTACAATACCTGAGGAAACTTCCACACAAGTTACAGTTTTCCTAACTGACCAGTGTTTGAGAAGAAGATTTTTAAAGATTAACTCTATATGTTACTATGTAAAACTTTAATACCCCCCCCCCCCAATGTGGCCTCACCCAACCCCCAGTCATCAAGATTTTCTCAATTTTGAATCTACACTACCTGAGGATGCTTCCATACAAGTTTCAGCTTTCCTGGCTGTTAAGTTTCTGAAAAGAAGATTTTTAAAAATTTACTCTACATGTTCTTATGTTAAACTTTGACCCCCATCCCCATTGTAGCCCCACCCTACCCCCAGGGGTCATGATTTTTACAATTTTGAATCTATACTACCTAAGGATACTTCCACACAAGTTACAGCTTTACTGGCTGATTTGTTTCCGAGAAGAAGGTTTTTAAAGATTACTCTATATATACCTATGTTAAACTTTGACCCCCATTGCGGGCCACCGTACAACTGGGGATTATGATTTTCACATCTTTGAATGTACACTACCTGAGGATGCTTCCACATAAGTTTATTTTGGCTGATTAGTTTTTCAGAAGACGATTTTTAAAGATTTACTCTATATTCCGATGTAAAACTTCGACCCCCCATTCAGGCCTCACCCTATCCCTAGGGGTCATGATTTTCACAACTTTGAATCTACAATACCTGAGAATGCTTCCACACAAGTTTCAGCTTTCCTTCCTGGCTGATTAGTTTCTGAGGAGAAGATTTTTTTTAAGATTTACTCTATATATTCCTATGTTAAACTTCGTACCCCCCCCCCCCATTGTGGCTCTTTCCTACCCCCGGGGTCATGATTTTCACAACTTTGAATTTACACTACCTGAGGATGCTTTAACACAATCCTGGTCTTATGGTTCGTGAGAAGATTTTTGAAAAATTCTCGAAAATTTTAATAAATTCCTTATTATCTCCCTTTGTAAAATAGCGTGGATCTTAATTTTACCAACGTTGAATCCCCTTAGGCTAAGGATGCTTTGTGCCAAGTTTAGCTGAAATTGGCCCAGTGGTTCTTGAGAGGATGTTGAAAATGTGTAAAGTTTACAGACAGTCGGACAGACAGACGGACGACAGACTAAAATGTGATCAGAATAGCTTACTATAGCTTTCATCTCAGGTGAGCTAAAAATAGTAACCTGCTACTTGATTCAATGAGAAATATGTTTTTTTGATTTAATATTAATTCTAGTAACGGAAAGTTGTCGCTGACTTACATTTAAAAAAGAAAAGAAAAGAAAGAAACACAAAAACAAGGTGACAATTGCTCAAGCTCCAATCTCTCCAAGTTTTTTTTATCTGTTTAGGCCTTATAACTGTCTAAAATTACCCCAAAAGTACCCTAATAAAATAGTATTGAATTTAATACTGCCCATTAAAATTCAAAATGAATTTTAGATGTCTAAAACATAATTTCATTTTCTTGTGTTGCCTGAATATTTTTTTAAGTATGAAAACGGATTATCGATTTAAAGTAAAGCACTTATGTGGATGATATATTTATTTAATCTTTATTCATGTAGATAACCATCAGCTAATACTACTGGTATCTAATAATAAAAATAATATTTTAAAAGTACTTTCTTACTTTTTTAAATAATATGTCAACGATTTTTGCATTATATTTTACCATTTACTCAATTGTTTAACTTTTAAAATTGTTTTAATACATTATACTTTCAATGCAAAAATATAAAAAAAAAATTAATAAAAACTGTTAAGGAACACTTACTATGATTTTTTTTTAACGTTCTTTCTCTGTTTTTCTCGGTCTGATTGAAATGGTGAAAAAATAAAATTCTTTAATAAATTTATCAATCCACCTTGAGGATTTTGTTCGTTCTCGTCAACTAATGCATCAGCAGGAATACCAATAGACCTAATTTCCATTCTCGCTGAAAGATAATTGGCACCGAAGTTTTCAAAGTCTTTATCAATTTCAGCCATATGTCTAAACTCATGCAGCATTTCTATTCGACGCTGATACCCCTGCTGCCTCTCCATTTCTTCAGCCTGAATCATTTGGTCCAAATGTTCCACCGTAGACAGAGGATCAGGTCTCAAAGCGATTTCCTTAAGTCTACTTTTGCAACGATTCATTTTTGTCATCATTCCATTAACGTATGCGAACAGATGTTCAACATCTTTTGATATGTTTGCAATAAAGGATTCGTGAGTCAGTTTAGACCCTTTAGCTTCCTCGTACTTCTGTTTCATTTCAGTGTAAGTTTTTTAACTTTGTCTGTTACATAAACGAACTTATATTTCGCATTTTTGTGTTCAGTCCATTTACATTTCTTAATGCATACTGTACAGAAACCGTCTTTCATTGCAGCGCATCCACTTTTGTTATCGTCATCTGCGATTATACAATCATCATGACATGTAAAATTACATTGGAGGCAGTTTGTTACATGGTGGCCCTGGTCCAAGTTTATTGACATTTGTTTAGTTTCTTCCACCTCATATTCAAAATCTTTATTGTTTTCTATGTCATCTTTGTGTTTTTTAAATATTTCTAATTCGTCTCGAAGCTCTGATAATTTTGTTAGCCCAGCCTTGACTTGAGGAAGAATAGCAGATAGTATTGTCTTTAACTGTTCTCTTTCTCTTAAAACAGCTTTTGTTTGAGAAAGACTTCTTGTTTCAAAATGAGAAATCTTATCAAAAAACATTTGAAAACTATTGCATCCCATCTTCCAAAACGTGGGAGACAATGAAGTGCTGGGTATATTTTTGTTTTCTGCAAACAATGCGGAATTGTTGAATCTAAAGGTCAAACCGTATGGAAGGTCTGCCGCTTTTAAACAGGCAATCACAGGTGGCTCTGCACCATCGGCAAATGTGATTAATGTACAAATATTTGATTCAATGTCTTTACCAAATAACGACATAATTGAACTAAATATGTATTTCTGCGAAACAGTCAGGCGTGCGTCTGGAGCCTTTACAACAAAACAAACAGCATCAAGGTGAAGAACCCCTTTAGCTCCTGTTTCCGAGAACAATTGCCGAATTTGATCAATGGTAGCTTGGTCTCTCTCTATTCCTCTTGTATCTCCGAATCCCGGTGTATCGATGATGTTTAAAGAATATTGTAATCGACTGCCGGCTCTAGGCATTATCTTATAAACTGTGATCCATTCTGTTTGAGATACAGCCTACAAAATAAGAAATTGATAAAGGACAAAAAAAACTTTGATTTTGAATATTGCATTTTTAGACGGGGTCACGTGACCCCATCTAATAGTTTACTGTCAGCCGAAGTCTCAAACCAAAGGGAACGCGTAGAACACATGAGTTGAGTCTATGCGTAAGAAAATAGTGCAGAAAGTGTTTATACATATCAGTAGATATATATATTATAAAAAGACGCATTAAATCTTTTTAAGTCCTCTGTGTATAAACTAAATTCTATTTTGAAAATTAACAAATAGTTTTATTGATCAAAATATTCTTGCTCGAGTTCAAATGTGGAATGAGTTACGTAACTGCATGAATGCACAACGCCGTTGATGATTCAGTTGGTGTTCGAGCTCATTAATCAATAGAAGAGGTTGAAGGTTGAATCGAAGGTAATGTTCCCAACGCAATGTACCATTTTTGAAAAGTTGTATTTTGACAATCTTTCACTTGAATACTACCGAACTTTATGCGCAATCCGAAGTTCAAATTAGGACGGATAATACACAGATGTCTTACTTATTATATAGAAAATTGGATCACAAAATTGAATAAATCTAATGATTTCAATTATCTACCTAAATATAGTTGTTTTGATTTTCCCGGTTAGAAGTAATTTTTAAAAATTTTCTTTGGGGTCTTATTTTTCATAAAATTCCGTTGTATTACTTTCGTGTAACCTATTATTTTTAGTTAGGTCTTTTAGTGATAATATTTGCAGTGCAAAATTAAAGATAATTTGAAGAGAAAAAAAACTTTTCACTTAGTTAACACTCGCTTTTTATAATGTGATGCATTATAATCCTATCACTCTCTTCTTGAAAATAAATAAAAATTGTGCTTTGTTAAAAAAAAGGATTTTGTTGACTTTATAATGAGTTCAAGATAGTACAAAACAGATAAACTAAAATGGTCTTATAGTTATTTTTTTCTGAAATAAAATGAAATCAATAAACTTAAGTTTAGAATTTCCAAAAAAAATTCTACTTGACAGTATTTGCCCACATCGCATCGAACCTGCCATTTGAATTTCCTTTCAGTGGAATGTAAGATGAAATAGCTGCGCAAATGAGTTTCTTTGTAAGATATTACAATTGGTTGTACATATATTTATACGTGTGCACTTTTTATTACTTGCTAACTCTGAAACGAATTCTAACTGCTTATCTATTATAATGTAAAAATAGCATTTGTAAATCCTCTTTTACATGTAAGACAAATATTTGCAACACTCATTTAACGGATTCTTAAAAGAATTGTATTGTTCAATTTTGAATAAAATTTAGCAGCACAATTGTCATGACCCCGTTTTGTAAATTAAAATAATGAAAATTTGACCGTGGGTTTTAGATTAACTGAGGTTTAAGTAAATTTGACTGAGGAGAAAAGTGACAGAAATCCTGAATGACGTAATCATATATGACCTTTGACCTTTATTATGACCTTCAAATTTAATGGTCATACAGTATAAACGCTGGTGTTGGTTGTTTCCAAAATTCACGATATAAATATTAACGGAACATTAGTTTTACTTCTGTAAATGATAGAAGGCTTAATAGCCCGAAAATCAATTGAACAAGTTTCGAAATTATCAAAATTCGCTGTCTTAAATAAATTTTGGGTATGATTTATACTATTTTTCAACGATGATGGTTTAAAATAAACTTTTACATTATGTTGTGCTTGTGTATTTGAAAAAAATTCAAAAAAAAAATTTCAGATGTGTTATTTACTGCCTTAATTTAATACAATATATAAAATGAATATTGTATTAATATGAATTACGTAATAATATATATCTGAAATTATATCACAATTATTTGAATTTGAATGTCGATTAAATTCAATTTGATTAAAGTTAAAATGATCATTGTTTAACAATTGTACCTGATTTTCCATATTGTTTTCTTCTTTTTCCAGCTGTATAAGGGTAAATCTATAGAGATCATCAAAACTTACACCCATCACATAGTTGACAATACCGTCAACTAGAGTACTTTTTCCCGAACCAGTTGCACCAACTAGCATTATCGTCTTTTCGGAGACTGTCTTTTTGAATTCTCCTGTAATTGGCAAATATATTTGGCAGTTTTTCTTTAAATCTTAAACAATTTTAAATAGGAAAATTGTAAACAAAGACCTATTCAAAACTTACCGAGAATAACCTGGTTTGTTTTTGCGTCAGGATTTCGTGAGTCTTTTAACTCTTCCACCAAAAGTTGATATTTTTGGGGATTTCCGTTGGCAACATGTTTTGCAAACCCAAGGTAAATATGTCGCTAGAGACTCGTTTGTACGCACATCATCACTTGCAGGCCCGTATTTTCCTTCCTGGTCTTGAAATACTCTTCTGACTTGAAATATGTATTTTGTATTTGCCATTAATCCAGTGATAGTAATTTTATTCTGATCATCGTCAGTTTCTGCGAATTTCCATTTTTCTTGACCGTTCCTCGTTTTATAGCGAATTTGGTAGTAATCAACTATTTTTTCAGATTTTTCCCAGTAAAGATCAACAGAGTCTGAAAAAATTCCCGATGGGATAGCAAAAGGTTTCCCAGGGGTCTACGGTAAAAAAAAAATGAATCTGTAAATTTGCATAAAAATATTCAACGGATTGTCGTATTTGATATTACCGGTATTAACAGATATCAACCAGCGTTTGACTCACTACATGTACATTTAAGTTGTACTGATTTAGATGGTATATCTTAATACTCAAAATCAAAGGTTCAAGTGAGCTATTTTGAGAAACTGTTGTCTGTCGTCCGTCTAACTTTCTGTCCGTTTTTCTGTCCCTCTCTCTGTAAAAATATATATTGAGACAAAACTATAATTTGATACAAAGCAGAAAATTACACCTCTGATTTAAAGATATTACCAGTCGTGCATACATATAAGCCTAACAACAGAAATATAATTCCTATCGTACGTCAACTTTACAACAGTCAATAAACTGATGAAAATATGTTCGAAGTGCTGAAAAATACAAGTTAAATACAAAGATTCAACAGTAAAATATAGCCCAAGAATCGCTGATTGATACTTTGCAAGTCCTCTTCTCAACAGCATCAGTTGTATATCGGTCAGCAAGTGTAACTATCTCCGTTGTGGAACTTGCCGATACATCAAAATCGGGAATTCGTACACTTTCGGGAACAAGGACTTTACTATTAATGCGAACAGGTCATGAGCATCTAACGATATTATTATAATAAACAATATTACTGTAGCGGTTTCAAAGAATTTTACATTAGAGAAACTGGAACAAATCTACGCAACTGCATACGTATACACAAACAGCACATTAATCAATCCGATTACAGAAGAATTAAACTTATTAAACATCGTGATATTTGTAACAACGGACGATTTTTATACTATGCTAACTTTATACGGACAATCCTGTGAATAACGGGAAATAGGTAAAAGACATTTTAGGAAGTCACTATTACATTTGTTAAATAGTTTGATATAGACTGTATCATCACCTTTTTTTTATTATTCTAAGTATTCAACGTTATATAACGCAATTCCTTGATTGTTTCCTGAATAAGTACATGCAAGGAAATTTTAAAGCGATGTGGGTTTTTTATGATGATAATGTTATGTAGATACATGCACTTTTGAAGAAGGTTTCTGATTTAAGGAAGTTAAACAATCATTGACAAAATATTTTAAGAGAAGATATTATGCTGAAGGTGAACCATATGAATCTATGTAAATAGAGTAAAATGGAAATGTTGTGTTCACTTAAATTTTACTTGATTCAAACTTATTGAAATCACAAAGCAAAATTTTTTTTTCTCCTCGGATTTTATTTTTGCTTGGATACAAGGTTCGGAGCGATATTTTTATAAATTAAATGTCCTACTCTTAGTTGATCTGTTAGTTGTTCAAAGTATGAAAAAGTCTTAGGTTGGGCCTTGAAGGAGACATAACAAAGTACTAATGTTGTGCACTATTTACATGATTTTTTGCTTGCTGGTACATGTAGATCCGGTACACAATCAGTTACTGGCTGATTCCATCAAAAATTGTACAGATTTAGGGGTCCTACTAGCTAAGGATAACACATTGGCCCTAAAGCTCTTTTGATTTATTTTGGCGCTGAGATTGTTACACTAATATAAATGTCAAGATTTTCTAGGAAATTTTTTATTGCATTATCACCTGTGTGAGATCGATTTTTGCCAGTGTGAGACAGCAGTGTGAGATATTTTTGTCTTACACTGTGTGTGACCTCAAAAATGGAAGCCTTTTTTGATTTTCTTCGACACAAGCTTTTTTGGAGCTTTTGCCAATAGCTTTTGCAGTATAAACATATTGGGGAGAAGTTACTGTAATTCTTCATACATACAATTTCGATCCCCATCAAAATCAGAACTAATCACGCACTTGCTTAGATCTCTTATCTTGCTGAGTTTGATCCATAACATACAGTTCAAAGGGGTTCACATTCAAGGTGTACATAATGTTAAGGCTACAAGGGAGATTTTTGAGTTGAAATAAAACGAAAACACAATATATAGTTTTTGACAGGGGTCGGGGGCAACAGTTGATCTGTCGGACCGACTCGCAAACTATTGCCCAAGGCTGAAGGTCCGACATATCAGCTGTTGCCCAGGACACAATCAACAAATCTTTTGTTATACCCCTTCTAATCAATAACTTGTTTTTTTTCGGAATGTGACGTCACCGGTAAACAGTCTTTTTTAACAGTCGATTTTAACAGTTCTAATCAAATAGTTCCAGTCCAACAGTCAAAGTGCTGGACTTTTTTCGTATTGACTTATATAATAACTGTTTAACAGGGGTATAACAATATTAAGCGAATACAAAGCAACTAATGTGTAATTCGATTAAGACCCTAAAACTCAGGTCAACAAAGTAAATAAGCGGAAATGAATCCACTAAAGAAGTATAGCGTGGTCATCTTTTTAATTCCTCAAACAAAACATTTTTGTTCCTATAGTTCACATTTTTACCCATAATTTTTAAAAATGCAATATTCATTTTAACATGAATACAATAATGTATTAAAAAAAAGTTTTAGGAACGAAATTTTTTTAAAACACTTTTAAATCGTTTTTGGTATGCACTCATTTAAAGTTGTTATTGAAAGTGAATTCCTGTTTTTTGTTAAGGATAGTGAGCCAAATTTAATCTATTAGAATTGAGGGGTATTTCAAAATTATAATCAAAGTACTAAAATACTGACGGGAGTTGATTTTATCGATTTTTATTAATTTTAAAATCAACGATATGTTATTTACAGATACAGATTAAAAACTACTTACCATGTAGTGAGTAGTTATTAATCTGTATTTGATTTACGCACATTTTTATAATATGAATTCTCGAACTTTACCTACAAGAAGTTCGAGAAAACCCCATATGTACCGAAAGATTTCTAAATATTGTACACATGTCTGGAGCCAGTCAACATTGAATATTCGATAATATTATGAAAAGAATATATTAGATATTGATAATTATACAATATAGTCTCGTTCAACCAGACGCTCGGCTGTCTCCGTTAATCTCAGATCACCAAGAGAGACTCTCTGTTTGTCGGAGATTTACGGATACAGCCGAGCGTCTGGTCGAACGAAACTAAATTGAACTCCGGCGTAGGAATGCATAAGACTTCCAAAATATATAAATTGTTCGTACACTTTGAAAACTGACTATTTTCAAGGTATTTATAAATACTTTTCCTTAAAAATTAATGGTTCAGCATACAGTACATCCGAATTTATCTGTTATTTTCAAGATCTAAGTCTTGTCAGCGGTGATGATTTGTGCAAAGGTCCAAACACTGTTTCACTTTTCGGTTTGCCGGAGTAACTGCATAAGAGAGTTGATTAAATCAACTCCCAAAAATTATTATGGATATATTTGAAATATGGTTCTGATGCTGAAAGAAGCATAGGTACGATTTGAGAAGATATTATATTTTATGAAAAGCATAATAAAAATATTTGACATTCAAATTCGGAAAAACACTTAAAAACATCCACCTTGACAATTCTGGACATTCAAATTTAAAAAAATAAAGATAAATTTTGAAAAAAAAATATTTCAAATTGTGTCTTTAAATCCCCTTAAAATATTTTAAACATTTCAAAATTAAAAAAAAATCAACTTAAATCTCATACCAAGTTGAAGCTCTAGTGACGATTGCATTTTTTAAAAGGTCTTCCGTTGGAAACGAAGACCTTTCTATTATTGTGAAAATTAAGATTATTCTTATTTTTTTTCTTCCTAGACGCGAACTTCGAGGCTTCATATCGTGCTCATTTCTGAACGGTTTTTGCTCAAATTTTCAGGGCTAATGGACTTTACAATACACTATCTTAGGCAATTCATAAAATTTAGAATTCTCTTTCCGCTAACGAGTTATTTTCCTTTTAAAATTCTTTAGGCCTTTGCTTTGGATTCCAGACAAAGGCTCCGATAATATAACAGGGAATGGGAATCCAACGAATTTGAATAAGAGAGACGTTGGAGTTGTGCACATCGGTTTTTTGTTTTAAGATTACATTTTTTATTCAGGAAAATGTAAGGGGTCCAAAAAACAGGATTCCAAAAAAGTGCGAAAATGTAGACATATTGTCCTTTAAATCTTTTAAACGAAAACTATTTTGTAATGACATGTAGAATAAAAGTTGTGCAGAATATCAAGGGCTTTCATTTGACATCAATAAAAAAGGGCTAGTCCCTTCAATTAAGGGCCAATAGCCCCTTCAAGTTTTTGCTTAATAACTTAAAAACGGTTAGGGTTTTGATATGGCTGTCGCTGGAAAAGTTGTTTGTTGGGATCTCATAAAGGTCATTACAATATCATTTTGTAAGTGATCTGTGTAGTATGAGTGTACAAAGTTTTACATGTTAACATGTACCTGTTTTCATTTGACAAGTTAACGAAAATCGGTCACCACGGTCAGCGACTGGACTACCTAGCGGTCAGCGGTTATCTAATACACGAGAGTTGCGTCTCTCATAAATGAGTTTATTTAGCCGCGAACTCAAGATTTGTTTTTGTTTTGATTACACAAAATCTTTTATGGATTAAACGAGTGGGTGTCAAGTAGGAAATAGTTCACTTAATTAATAAAAGCAATGTCATTCTCAAAAGCAATAATAGAGATAGATCAATTGTGGGTTTTAAGTTTAAAATAAATAACTTCTATTTTGATAGTGTAAGGGCATTATACTGCAAACATTTCAAATCTTCCTTGATTCTGAGCTGTGCGTTTCTGTGCGTTGTACCTTTACGTAATCTATCCTTCGCCCACGGCCAATAAGATCACCAACGGTTGCATTTACTAGCGGTAAGCGGTTATTTAATACACAAGATTCACACCGCGACTTACACTTACATGCATATGAACGTGTTTGAGTTAATATAGCCGTATATACAAGAATTGTTTTAATGTTATGTTATAAAAGTTTGTCTTACTTGTATATCTTTAATTAAATATTTGAGTGTAAATGTATATTGATGAACGATATTACTCCAAATCGGAAACATCGTTAGACATAAACTAATGGTTGGTTTGTTTATGTAAATTATTTTAAAAACTGTACAAATAATGTTTTAAATCAACAACAACAACACCCCCCCCCCCCCCACAAATATTAAACTTTCAAATGATGATCATCCCTCGCACATGGCTGAGGAGATCTGGCGCGAGAGGACAAGTGATCCGCGGTCGGTTTTTTTCTACAGGTACATTATCACGCGTTTATGTTTCATATTTTGCACGGGCACAACTATTTATAATGTTTTCAACTATTATATTGGTCTTAAAGGACAGGTGACATAATCACAAAAACATTGAACAATTTGATTAGCAAGTGTGATATAAAATTTGAAAAAAATCCCCTTCTACTCTCATCTGTTTCACAGCTATTGCTGAGTTTTTATGCGAATAAGACGTGTGGCCTCAATATGCATATCTGAGGTCCCTGAAATCTGAAACTATCGGTGAAACGTAATACTTGACGCACACTACCCATTCGCTGTATCTTTGAACCATAGGAATTTTTAGATTCTCTTATCTAAAATCTGAATTCAATAAATTTTGCTTATTGATATTAAAAGTCTGAGAACCCTGTACATAATTTCTGTTTCCTCAGCAATTTATTATGATTTGGAGAAAAAAAATAATAATCTGTTTAATTAACTTGTGTGTTTAATGTTAGAAAAATGTATCAGATTTTGGATTTTCAAAAGAAAAACATCATCAAAAATATAGACTCATTGTTTCTAAAGAAAGGGTTTTTTCAACACAAATTAAGTGATAATGTATAAAGACTCTATTAAGGATTGGGTACCAGAAATACTTGTACATGTGACCTTATTTATATGTTTGTAAATTTTTTGAGGTCCTGGAAAATCAGGGGTATACTTTAATCTTAACACTAAAAACTCAAACATCTTTTTCATTCTATTTCTAAGTGTGTTATTTGATCATGTTTTGTTCTGTTTGGTTTGAAACATTCTTTTCAATTCATTTATTCCATACCATTGTAATTTATACAAAGATTAAAATTTGTGACTGAAATTGAAATATAAAAAAAATATATCAATTTTCGTAATCAAATAAGACTGAACAAATAGTTTTTCTACATAGTATTCAGATTCAATAATGTGTTAATCTCAGACTCCTTGAATTTTTTTTTATCCCAATGAAATTTGATCTTTATTTTAATAATTTATTAAGATCATTTTTTGCAGAACTTCTGAGTTGTCAATCCGCAAAAAAAACAAACAAGAGGCCAATGGGGCCACATCGCTCACCTGAGCAACAATTGGCGTTCAAAATATATTGTGCCGTATGGTCCCTCGGTAGAATAACAAAAAATAAATATTGTAAAGTATTAGAATTTTAAACTTATTTTTGCATACACATAATCTTTGACATTGTACCTTCATGAATACTATTTTTTACCAGAATAAGAAAATCCTACGCAAGATATAAAACTAAACATTTGGTAGGAGTAACACTGTAAAGTTGTTAACTTCTAATTCCCTATATTTTCGTTCTGCCCCCCCCCCCCCCCATTTTGTAAAGCAATCAAAATATATGAAAGCATATAGGTACATTTTTTCATCAACTACTTACTAGTTATTGCATTTTTTTTATAAAATATAATAGTTATTGTTTTTTTATTTTAAAAATCCTACATGTATAGATGTGAAGAAGAAAATTGTACCTCAATATGCTCAATTCCTCAAATTAAAAAAATCAAAAAAATTTATTTGTCTTCTTCATTATAATTAAATGACTGTTGTTTACTTCGCGTACAAACCAGGATAATTTTCCGCTGTGATATTTTCTTAGGAATAGCGATAATTACTTTATCCCTGCAACAGAAATGTGCCAGAACTATGGAAACTGTTTTAAAGATGTCGTTTTTATTAACCCGTGTCTGAAAAACTATCAAAATTGATGTAGATTTAACATTATTTATTGCATAAAGAGGGGGCCCCAGAGAGTAGGTATATACAGAATATCATTCTTTATTTTGTTTGTACAAGTATTTAACATACTCTAATTCATATAGAATTTCTAATGTTCAACCAAAATTTCAGCGTCAATCGTAGAATTATAAGCAAGATACAGAGCTCACAGTTCGCCTAGGTTTGAGTCATATTTTGTTCACATGAGTTTTACAGTAGGAGTAATAATGACGAAAAAAGGTTAAGTTTACGATACAATAAGTTGTTAAAGTTGGTTTCTGGAAGAACAGACTTTGAAAATTTTCTTAATAAATATTGACCAATTTTTTTTACCTTTTTAATCCTTAGTTTTTAAGATCTGTGTACAAACATAGAATTGTGAGCAAATCTCTGTATCTTGCTTATAATTCGAAGCTTAACACTCAAATATGGTTAGTAAATAGAAATTGTAAACAATTAAACACAAGAAACATGCACTATAACAAATAAAGAACACAGTTTTTTTTTTCGAAATGAATCATATATATACATGCATATACCTACATATTTCCGACAGCGATATCAAACTCTATTTAAACTGAATAAACTCGAGAAAATGCCGAGCATCTCAACAAAACCTATTGCATTAATCTACCATTACGCAAAAGATAATGCCGAATTACCGATAGAATGAATTGTATTTCAGTACTTTTTTGATACATCAGATGTTGCTTAATTTGCGCAGGTAAACAGTTAACTGTTTGATTTGATACGTAAAAATCACGAAATACAGACGATAGTTCCCAGGTTACAAAGCATAAATAATGAAAACGAAACGAAAATCAGAACTAGCTAACACCAACGTCATATGTGTGAAAACTGTCAACGCATTGAAATATTTAGCCTCAATTTACTTCACAAAATCGGCACCAATATATTTTGCATGTTTCAAAAATTTCCCTTCATTCGCGAACTGTTGCACAACAAGCAAATTCATCAAAGTCAGATCGACCCTTTTTCGTATAATGTCATGGCTGCTTTAAACAAAGAACCCCGTTTTAGAAGTATGGAATACGAGTCTTGGTAAAATGGGTATGCAAACCCGGGCCGTGGCAAAATAAAAGACGGGGCAGATCGGCAATCATCAATTCCAAATACGCATTATTTTGCAGCAATATTTACAGCAAATACAAATATACTGGTCCATCAAATATCCTGAAATTTTAATTAGATTGGCAGATTAATACCTGCCAATCTTTTGTTTTGCCCAGGCCAAGTCTTGTCTACCCATTTTACTGGATGCCGAACCCGATTGAAACACGCCTTTCCTTTTTTATTATTTTCGTAATAACTCGGATTTGAAACAGAATTATGCCTTAATTTTTGTAATTTATATTTACCTTCCCATAAGGATAATTTATGCTAAACTACATTGAATTGGAATCAGTAGTTCTTAAGAAGAAGATTTTTAAAAATGCACCCCCCTTTTTCTACAGTTCCAAGGTTTTCTCCGCTTTGAATACAGATCGGACTTTTATTTCTGCAATTTATATTCGCCCTCCCATAAGAATGCTATGTGCCAACTTTGGTTGAAATTGGATTAGCGGTTTTAGAGAAGAAGTTCAAAATGTAAAAAGTTTACAGACGGATGGACAGACAGACGGACAGATGGACGACGGACAAAAGGTGATCAGAAAAGCTCACTTGAGCTTTCAGCTCAGGTGAGCTAAAAAACAAAACAAAACAAAAATGAACTTGTATGCACACTGATGACTTTTTATATACTGACTTTAGATTCAGATGGAAAATGAATGAATTTTTACAGCAACATATATTGCTAAAAAAAAAAACCAAAAGAAAAAATCTATATATGTGATATAATCTAACCCACTGTGCTCAAAGTTAAAGTTTTAAAGAAACAATATTAAGACCAATTCTATGTAAGAATCAAAGATTTATAAAAGGGTCTGGCCACGCATAGTCACCAATTTTCCTTATATTTCATACATGGTCACACCTAGGTGTAAAACGCAAAAAACCACTAAAAGTTGGTTGCTAGGGGTAACCGTTGCCATGGTAATCGAGGCTAAAGATGGAAAAATAGCGAAACTTACCTACTTTGAAGCCATATTAGAAGGTTTTGTTTTGCAATTGTTTAAGTTGGAACTTGTAAAAATATAAATAAATTTTTATTATCTACCAAAAAAGCTTTGTTATGCAACAGAGAAGTGTTGTTGCTATGGAAAATTAAGTTGCGTAAAAAATCACACAAAAATTCTTACTTATTGAAAAGTCCATAGCAACGGGAGTTATTTTTAAAAAAAATCAGATTTTTTCTAAGTGTCATTAAAGTTAAGGACATACTTTAGTTTCTCACCATTTGATTTTATATATTTATTCATTATAAGGGAATAATATCCATTCAAAGATGCCTAAAAATATTATAATTTTCCTTATTTTTAAGCTTGTTACCATAGCAACGGTTCTCAATTTTCATATTTAAATTCTTAATTGCACAATCATAATAGTGTTTACCAAAAAATCCAAGATATGCACTTTTTATTCAAATTAAATGAAGAAAACAGATTTTAAAATTGTTGTTAGGTAACCATGGAAACGCTCTATAAATATGCGTTTCTCCATGAAATTTTTTCTTTTTTTGAAAAATGACAACTATTTTTAATAATATATTCTACCCTGGAAACCCCAAGTTCTGCACATTACTCACAATATGTTCTCAAATAAGCATTAAAATGCCATTTTTACATCTTTACCCTTGGTTACCACGGCAACGGGACCACATAGCAACAAACAAATGGTGTTCGGTTTTTTTACTTACCAAAGTCTATCAAATTGTCAAGTATGAAGAAAATCCGTGACTATGCGTGGCCACCGAATTTTGATTCTTACATAGAATTGGTCTTAAGATGAACATCAACCTTATTTAATTGAATGTTTTGGACCTGCAAGATTGGATCAATAAGTATTTTTAGACATGTTTCCAACTTAACTGAATACTGAGATCTAATAAAGTTGTTGCCTGTCTGGTGACAGGATAATAATTTGCCATTATCTTAATTACAAAAATTTTCAGATTCACTTGAATTGACTTACTAATTATTTTGATAAGTTTGTAATACCGGTATCTCATGCACACATACTTTCTAAAAAACTCTATTAAGCAATGATACTACATGTAAACTTACATATTCTATAATCTTACTACTTTGTTTTCGGAAGAGGGTTCATAAACTAGCTATAGGCTATTCAATAAAATTCACTTTGATCTGATGGTGCTTTCTTTCAAAACTATCATTTGCAACACAAATTCAGTTTCCTCGGTAAATAAATTCTCTTCCATTGCTCTGTTTACTATGTAGTCGATTGCTGACTAGGTCGTCTCAGACGAATACAACTGTAACACACAGGGGTTTCTTATCTCATTAAAGATCGGCAAAAAAAGATCAACTGCAGCTGGGATTTTCAGCACACTTAAGGAAGGAGTCTATTCTGGTTTTCGACTTGTCAAACGTAAAATTGATTGATTGTTCATTAAATCTAGATGAAAGGAAATTAATATAGCTTTTTTTCTTTCTTTTTTATAATCATACAACTTGGCATAGAAAAAGTAATTAATGTTAAGAATCTAAGAAGGACTATATTTTTAGCGTAATATTGGCGTAGGAAAATATCACATGTTTCGCAATTCAGAATTGCTGCAGATTAATGAGTCTGTTTTAGCATTTTAGAAACAATAACATTAATGTTGGATTGTTTACTAATGTGAACTAATGATATGATACCTATGTTTCAGAATATGTTTTTAAAATATGATTTGCCTATCAAATTACATTTTTATAAGGTTTTTAAAGCGCCCATTCTATACACTGATTTTTATTAAAAAATCACTAAAATCAGTTTTTCTCTCTTATTAAACGGTTGTTGCAACCACTATTGAAATAAAACCACTATTGAAATAAATTATTTCAATAGTGGTTGGGAATGCATTTCATTAGAAAAAATCACTTTGCAACCACTATTGAAATAAATTATTTCAATACTGGTTGGGAATGTATTTCATCTGAAGAATCACTCTACAACCACTAATGAAATACAACCACTACTAAAATAAAATATTTAAATAGTATTCCGGGATGTATTCCATTTTGAAAATCAATTTACAGACACTGTTGAAGTACAACTACAGTTAAAACAATTTTTTCAATCGTAGCTTAGAATGAATTTCTTCATTAATTTTTCTTTAAAAAGTTACATTTTTTTCTTTACATTCCTACTTCTACAGACATATGTCCTATGATATTGTATATTATTTGCACAATCGTGAACATCTTGTTAATTGCCAAAACTTCTATTCAAACCCCTTGTATATTGAATAATTATATATTGATAAATATTATTATAAATATCACAATTAATATAAATTATTTCAATAGGGGTTGGGGGTTACTTCACTACGACCACTATTGAAATATATTATTTCAATAGTGGTGAAGGATGCGATTCATTTCAACCACTATTGAAATAATTTATTACAATAGTGGCTGGGGATACCTTTCATTTCAACCACTATTGAAATAAAGTATTTCAATAGTGGTTGAAGATGCATTTTAGTTTTATGTCTATTGTTATGTCTGTTTGTAATACTTTCCTTTCTGCTAGGGGAGTTTCTTATGGAAAGAAGTATGTCTTATGAGATGATGAATTTCTTTTTGATTATGATGTTCTTTGATTTACCTCTATATGGTCATGTTTCCCATACCGCCTGTCATCTGGAACCGAAAGTGTTATGCACAGTCGGAATAATAGGCATTAGAATAACATCCTACCACTATTAAAATATTTTATTTGGATAATGGTTGTAATGAACCGCATCCTTAACCACAATTGAAATAAATTATTTCAATAGTGGTTGTAATGAATTGCATACCTAACCACTATTGAAATAATTTATTTCAATAGTGGTTATAATGAAACACATACCCAACCACTATTGAAATAATTTATATTTCATTCAATATTGGTCTTAATGAAGTACATCCCCAACCACCATTGAAATTATTTATCTTAATAGTGATATTCATTATTACATAAATCTATTATGATATATATGCTATTAATTATTTTTTAGTATGCAGGGGTTTTGAATAGAAGTTCTGGCAATTTACAACGTTGTCTTGTTTCCGAATCCTTGCCTAATTATGCATCATTGTATATATATGTTGTACGTTGTATTCATAATAAACTATGGTTTACACTAACATTGTCTTCTAGTACAAATTATTTACAAATTCCATCAAACATGATATATCTATAGATAGAGACAGGTAAAGATAAATATGAAAACAATTTCATATCTTAATCTGCGAGGATTGGTTATTTCTGCACAAGAGTGAAAATCCTAAAATAAGTACATTTACATCATAGTCTTGATTACTATTACCATAGAATATGCAAGTCTTTAGTACCTTAATTTTGTATTTGAATTGTTTGTTAAATAAAAACAAATGTATATGCATGTTTATCTGCGAGAAATGGTTATTTACTTCTACACAGCAGTGAAAATTGTACCATAATTGTGTATTTGATATTATTCGTTAGATTTCTTGAATTTCAAAATAGTTTGCAAATATGATATACACTTCTTTCTTTCCAAATGTATTACATAATAGTGATTACATAGTTATATTTATAAGTAATTTATTCCCATCTACAATTAAAAAAATTAATTCAATAGTAGTTAAACTTTAATGGTGTCTGTAAAGTAGTTCTTATCATGAAATACATCCCTAACCGCTATTGAATCATTACTTCAATAGTGGTTGTATTTCAATAGTGGTTGCAAAGCGATTTTTCTAATGAAACACGCCCCCAACCACTATTGAAATAATTTATTTCAATAGTGGTTGTATTTCAATAGTGGTTGCAAGGTCATTTTTCTAATGAAATACATTCCCAACCACTATTGAAATAATTTATTTCAATAGTGGTTTTATTTCAATAGTGGTTGCAACAAACGGTCAATATATTAGTTTTTCTGTCAATATATATCTTTATATAAAGTCTTCATTATACATAAAAGTCAGAAATGTCTTATTATTTGAAGCACAAGAAAATAATAAAAATTTCTTCAAAATTTAAGAAAATTAGAAGAAATGCGGGCTAAGCAATATCAATTTTAGTATAAATATTCATTCCAATTTGGTAGTATAAGCTGATAGACATTCTGATATTCTATCATTTCATTGAAGAATAAAATCTTTAAATTTTAAACAAATGTCAATGAACTACAAAGAGCTACACTTATTTTTATCATCCTTTACATTGAGGACAAAGGTAGTGACCTTGACCTAACCTTTATGCGAAAACAAAAAGGTCAAATTTAAATAAACTGATAGAATAATTTGGTTATATGATCCGTTGGACTGTGTCAAAATTTCATGAATTTCTTATTATAAGAAGTATGTTTGATAATGAGAAGACTCCTTCCTTAATTGAGCTGTTTGGTTCTTATCTGATGCTTGTCAAACGGAAATATTTTGTTAATTGATTTGTAATTAAGCAATTCTCTGTAAGCACTTAAACTTTTTTGGCCCGCATAGAAACGGATTTTGCCGAAAATTTTCCAGAATGTAGACCTTCTTAAACTATCTAAAATTATCTTTATACTGAACAAAATCCATGGAAACTCGACCCAAACTTTACTTTTTATCAAAAAAGGCCATTTTTACTGCAGTGTTATAAAAAAAAAATGCGGCTAGCTGAACGGTTAACAAGCATAGAATTAAAATCATTAATCCTTTACCTATCTAAAATCATGATGGGGAAGCAATTATTATTGTGAAATAATAACTCTAAAAATGATAACATGTTTGGAAAATGGATTATCTCCCTTTGCAATTTAGGACTCTTTTTTGCCGAAAGTTAAAAAAATAAAGTGTTGAAACATCATGTCAACAAAGTAGTTTTTCCTCAAAAATCTTGAAAAGTTTATCCTTATTGTTGTTATGACTTAAAGATATTGTCACTACACATCTAATATGAACCTCTATAAGTGTTTCTGAAATCCCATCCAATGCCTTATCATGTTTATGTAGTGCAGTTCGAATTAATACTATTTATAAATGGTATGAGTAATAATTACCATAATATATTTTGATACCTTAATCATTAAATACTTTGAATGAAAATTTAACATCAGGGAAAAAGCATTGAATGAATACATGTACATGTAGCATTGCGATCTTTCGTACCATATAACATAGCAATAAGTTAGGCAAACAAGCAGCCCAAGGGCCTCATGGCTTACCTGAGCAACTGTAGCCATAACTCTGATGAAATCAGAACAATGTGTCTTGACAAGTTAGTAGAGTAATTCTTCTATAAAAAAAATCTTTAAAATTTTCTGCACTCATTCTCATGTTATACGTCAAACTTTTTTTCTTCGAGAAGAACATTTTGAATTTTTTTTCTTTTAATTTCTATGTTAAAATTCACCCATTCCCTCTCTGATTGTGGGCTCACCCTACTCCTAGGAATCATGATTTGAACAAACCTGAGTCTACGCTACCTAAGGATGCTTTCATCCAAGTTTCAAGTTTTTTGTCCAAATGATTTTTGAGAAGATTTTTAAAGAATGCCAACAAATTTTTAATAATTATAAATAAGGTCATGCTCTGTATGTGACCTAAAGTAATGTGTTCCGCAGGTTTACTTTGTGGTCGCGCCGACCAGAAAGTACGGGAAATGTTAACTATGACATCACACAAAACAACAAGTCGTCATAAATGCTAATAAATAAGATAATTTACAATTGTTATGGGTTTCAAAAACATTAAACTACATTAAAAATTACCTATGCGCGCAATTTTGTCAAATAAGTCCAACAACGATAAATATAAACAACAGATTGATCGCGATGCACTTGTCGATGTGACGTCATATTGTAAATTTTGATGCATATTATGTGTAGAGAGAGGCGGATTAATCAATTTTTTAACATGAGAAAATGCATTTCATAAAAAAAATAATTATACCGTTAAATACTATCTACCATGCTTGATTTGATTCGGCTTGTAATTATTTTTTAGAGCGTGTATTATTTCTTTTTTCATGTGTTTAATGTATAAGTTCGATGTGTTTGACATCGGGAAGCCTATCTAAATCCACTTTTTACAAGGACATACACTTAACGGATCATTTTGATCTTTTGGATATAAATTAAGAGAATGTTAAATTTATTAAAAAATGCTGCTGCTTCAATGATTTCTACGGAATTAATTATTAAATACGTAAATTATTAAGCGTCATATAAATTCCAACTCATTTCTTTGATATTTATTCTAATATAAAATGAACTCTATACAAAGCAGCAGCACTTTTTAAAATCCACCCGAATAATAGAATTTAATTATTCATTTAAAATTTTAATTCAAATAAGGGTATGCCCTTGTAATATTGAAATTTGTTTATGACCTCCAATCGGGAGAATTATCAACAAATATCACGTGACCATCAATTCAGGGGACCACACTAAGTGTCATACAAAGTAGCATTTACTGTACTGTTCCATTTGATATCACATCTATATCATAATACAATAACTTTACATAAAGATTTTGTAATAATAGATGCATCGTTTTATGAACGTTAAATTCCGCTGATATTTTCATAGCAAGCCTTAACAGTGCTGCGTTGTCTGTACATTCATCCATCAAAGCATCTGTCCATCTAATGAAGGTAATATCAGATTACTCTAAAAAATGTTTTACAACTTAAAGCATATACACCCTCCTGTAAGCTCTATCTGGCTCAAAGTTCTCTTAAGAACTTTTTATGTTAAAAGTGTGCAGTGACCTTGAACTTATTTCAAGGTCAAAATGTTAAGATCATAGCAGATGTTTAGTTCTTTATCACTCACTCTCCCCTAAAAGAGGGTGTTACCCTTATTCTAACAAATTTTAACCCCCTAAACTTCTGGATGATTTGTGCTAAGTTTGGTTAGAATTGGCCTAGTGGTTCTGGAGAAAAAGATAAAATGCTGAAAGTTCACAGATGGACAGACAGACAGAGACGGCCGCCATACAAAAAGCTTTCAGCTCAAGTGAGCTAAAAACATAAGTTTGATAAGATATGCTCTCCTTTTTCTATCAAAATTTGGTAGTCATTACATAATAAAATAAGATTCAAAGACATTGATTGTCTCTTATACATATAATTGAACGAAATTGTTTATCATGTTTCCATGGTAACGATTGTTTATATAACTTTTACCTAGATTTCATATTTTGTAAACCAATATTACAAACCCTCTCAATTTATTGCATATGTAAAACTTCACTTATCTTTTTCTCAAAAGGTCATAATTTACATATATTTATGAACCATAGTTAGGGTTTTATAAAGTTTGAAAGTTGTAAAATATATACTTTTGTTTCCATGGAAACCACAATTTTGAGGAAACTTCCCCATCATGTTTTGATTGTTTCTGAAAACAGAAGACCCTGTCATGTCAGGATTGGTGTCGGTTTGCATCAACCAAAAATGCCTAATTTCTAGTTTTTTTACAAATACGTTAACCAAGTATTTTTAAGCCCTTGGTACGATAAAGAAAGATAAATACTTTCATTTGCTAAATGTATTATTCAATAGCTAAGATGGGATGCTTTGAGAGTTCCAAGTAAAGAGTTGAGTTGAGAGTAAATATTTATCACAAACAAATCTAATTAAGATAAATATTTAAACAGAAAAAGTGGGTTCTTCAGTAAAAGTCAATACCATTTTGTGCTAAGAAGGATGGGTATGTGTATCTATTGTAACGGAGTTGCCTAGCAACCAAGTTTTGGTGTTTTTATGATAGGTATATGATAATATGCATATTAAAATTTGAGAAAAATTGGTGACTATGCGTGCCGAACATCCTATACAAGTGTTTACATGCTTACAGAGAATAGCTCTTAAATATTTTAAATGAAAACGATTTGATGTCACCTGTCCCTTAAAGCAAACAGAGGAAATTCGGACTAAATTTTTTATTACGTTTTGATCTCCGCTAATCAGTTTTGAAGAGCTATGATATTTAAAGTAAAGATCTTATGTGTTTGTTTCATTTCACTTATTCGTAAAGACAATTATATGGCATGCAGTACAAAAATATTGAAAAATGCTTAAAATTAATAAGAGACACCATATTGCAATGTTCTGATCATTGGCGTAATATAAATCTTAAGCCAACAGAACAAGGTCAATATAAGTAGTTTCATATCTAAAATGTTATAGTATTATCATTATTTTTTTTGTGTTAAATTAAATAAGAAGAAGGTAGGGATTTGTAAACTTATAATGGAATTCGGATTGCAATATTTAAAAAAAAACACCTAATAAAATATTGCCATGAATTTATATAGTTTCACTGCCATTCTTAAGTGTATTTTATTTTTTAAGTGTATTTTTTTTCTTAAAGAGTTTATTTTATGTTATACTTTCACAATTAAGAAAATCTTAGTCATAATATAAAATTTAAATGAATTTTTCATAATCAAAAAAAATCATTCGCAGTTAATTCAAAAAGTAGGTCATTGACCTACTTCTTTTTTTAGTTAAAAATAACTCTACAATGAATGGTTTATAACATAAAACATAAATAGTTTCTCATATATCATCAGTGGGTTATATTTATTCTGAGTAAACGTCCTCCATTAATAAATGTCCTGTCACTTTGAGAACGCATTCTTAATTTTGTTTAATATCTAATATGATATAGACACCTCAGCTTCAGAGTTCTGAATGACAATGAATATGAAAAAAACCTAAACGATAAACAAGCGTTCAACAATTGCTAACTGCATACTCAACGCCATGTGATCGAACGCTGAACGCTTTTTGAACGCTGAGGTAGAAGAGTGGTAACGGGAGTGTGAGACTGTGAACAGTGAATACATGGCGCATTCTTTAAAATATTTTCTTTTTACAGATCATCACACCGACATAGTTTGACATTTGCTTCTTACATAGCCAAAAACAGCTTTTAAAACGGAATATTAAAAAAATATTAAACATTTCTTATTTTAGGTTCTAAAATAAATGTTTAATCCACTATGTTTGGAGAATTTTTCTCAGTAGTGATGATGAATAATATATTACTAATTTGAGTTTAAAAGCAAAGAAAAACAGGAATAAAAACTAAGTTTGTAATAAAAAAAAAATACACTAAATATGTATCTTTTAAATACTGATTTTGCTGACGAATTTTTATTGAATTCAAACAAGATCTATGAATATTAGTTAATATGTGTTTCTACTTACACTTAAACCTTCATTTTCTTCTTCGTCACTATTTTCTGATACACCAGCAACAGAAAGTCTGAAATATAATTATTTTTATCAGTGTAAATGACATGTACTCAATCTAGAAAACTACAAAAAGACGAACAGGAAATTTGTTATTTACAAAAATCATGCTGCTGTCAACAAAACGGTTAAAGAAAAATAATTCCAATCTGAATACAATCAATTAAAATCAGTTAACCATTTAGATAAATCTTGAGAAACGTCTTTAATTTATTTCAAATAGATAGTACGTTCGACCACTAAGAATACTTTTGAAGAGTTTATCAAAAGATAACAATTATCTTTGGAATAAAAAAAATGCCAATACCGAAATCCTCTCATTTGGAGTTAACATTAAAGAATATGGTAAAATTTTGTTTAGACGTGTCATTTTCTTCGTTAGAAAATAAAACGTCATAGCCATTTGCTTTCTGCAAAAATATGGTTACTAAATCATACTTAATTATTTGGGATCATGGTTTCTTGTTAATTTTTGTTCAATGTTGGACAACTCTTGAAAAAAAGTTCAAATGCAAAAAGTTCTCTTGAATTCCAGCAATTCAAAAAATGGATATTGTAATTTTATAATTAATTTGAAAGACTTATTTAATTCGTTTAAGATGAATCATATAACAAAAATTTTTTTTATAAATACAATTATTAGGTATCACGACCCTTATAATAAATGTCGAGTCAACAGGTAACATTCAATAAAGCTTGCAACTTTTAAAGAACTTTATATCTAACTTGATGTTCCATCAAAATTAAAGTTGGTTTTACATGTACCTCGAGTAAATTTGACCAAGAAAATGATAAAATGCAACAGTCAACCGCATGTTCACTGACAAGACAAAAATATGAATTAATGTCAAAGTCACCGTTTTCCCTTCAAATGAATTAACCTCATCAAAATTCGTTTATCAAAGCTAAAGATCTCAATTTGTAATCAGCAACTCTGCAACCCCTCAAGATTGCTTACTTAAGTGGATCACAAAACGATCTAAGAAAAAACTTAGCTAAGATTTGTCTTAGCTAAACTCCATAGTAACTCGCGCGATTTTTCGACAGAATTTGTTAAAAGTGGAACTCTTCTTCGTTTGAAGATTCCTATCGGCTGCATCGTAAACATTATCATATATCACAAAGTTTAAAAATTAATATTTAAATGCTTCACACAAATATTAGCATAGTTTCTTACTGGATAACAAATCAGTCATTATTCAGACGTGTTTACACACTTTCACTTTAACAAAGGGAAATAACTTTAATAGCAAGTCCACAAAGGGGAAAAACCTAGACTATAAATAGAAAACCCGAGGACGATGGAGGAACCTTCTTTGCTGATCATTTTTTCTTAAAAATCCAACGAGTGTCGCCATTTTGAACTTACTTAGTAACAATCTATAAACTTAAGTCTGCCTAATAGCAGTCTTAAGATTTAAGACAATATTTCAGACTTAACCCTAGGGGATCTTTATGCGTTACTTTAAAGTATCATATTGGACTAAATACCGTCAAGGACTCTCTGCAGATCATTCTATTATTCGCCACAAGGAATTTGACCCACCCGGCCCTCCCTTTAATACTTTTCGTTTTGACCAATTGGTTTTAATTCTAAGTTAGATGATTGAATACAATAAATAGTTCGGCGTGTATAGCTCTGCTGTTAATTTTTTTTCAGAGTAAAGATGCCACCATAAGAGTCAATCCTTCCCGTCACGACTGCTTGATCTCCGATGGTCTAATGCTTATCGGAATCTTAAGCTTACCATTAGTACTCACATAGACTTTTACATATAATTGTTTACACAACATGTTTAGGTATAAATGGATAGGGTTTGCTTTTCTGTATGTTTTTTTTCTTTTTTAAGGACAGACGAAACGTTCCTCGATTTTATATATTTTTCCTTTATATTTTATTCCCTATTTATTAATATTTAAACCTGTTCATTCCCCAAAATTCAGAGTACATTACCAGGCTCATGGAGCTAGAATATTTCGAACTTTCCTTAAAATAGCAAGCAAAATGCATTTGAAAGCTTAAAAGTAAAGTCATACTATTTTCAATTGAACACTTTATATCCAAATAAAAAAAGAGTCATATTACAAAAAATATAATTATGAAATTGCAAAGTGGAAATCTTCACATTGTGGAGTTATGACAAAATAGAGAACTGACCTTTACTGTTATCTCCTTTCACTCCTATGAAAATGTTTTGCTCGATAAATATACGTTATGTCATTTTTCAATTGATGATTTTTTTTCTATGACCCATTAACTACGGAAGCCCATTTAGGACCTATCAAAAAATATTTTTGAATTTGATATAACGAATTCTTGAATTTGTTAAAACCAATTTAAATCGTTATAACGAATTGTTGAATCCGTTATAACGAATTAAATTTGTTATAACAAATTTTAGGAATTCGTTATAACAAATTTAATCTGTTATAACAAATTCGCTGAATTCGTTATTTTAAATTTTGAAATCTGTTTTAACAAATTAAATTTGAAATAACGAATTCTTGATTCGTTATTTCAAAGTTTTAATTCGTTATTTCGTTTTTTTAAAAATCGGTTATAACCTATTTCATCCAATTTGTGGTAACAAATTTCATGTTTTGGGGAACAAATTAAACGGGCCGGACTTCATTTGCTCCATATCGGCGTACGACGAAATACGCCGATGAATTGATCGGCGTTAAACGGCGAAATGGTAAATGACGTAAACTGGCGTAAAAGCAAAAGTGGGGGAACATATTGTCACAGCTGTTGCTGTAACCATGGTAACAGATGTAACAATTCCAAAAAACACCTAGCTTACTTTATCGGCTTTGGTAGAATTCCTACATAGATAGAAACAAAATGTTTAAGAACTACATGTATAGCAACGCATTTCACCAAAAATACCATGCATATATATACAGATTTGTTTCGACGGGTTTCTGAGCAAAATTCCGAAATATTGTGTAGTCAATTGTGCTATTAATCAATGAGCATGCTGATTTATTAAATGGTACTTGCAGCCAAGCCAATGTTGAACTTATATGTCGTAGAATTTATTTACCAGAATTTAATGCAAAAATCGCACCGAAATCGATAAAAAAAAAATGGAGTTACGCCTCTTCAAAGTGCCTAATTTAACCTGCTTTTAGAAATCTAATTAAGAGAAAATGAAATTAGACGATAACGAGGCAGGGGTGAGCAAATACCATCGCCCGACGCCCGGGGCTACCGATTTTAGAGGTCGGGCAAGCAGAAATCCTCACTGTGGTAGCCCGTCGGGCTAGTAAATAATGACGATGATAAACGAAATCAGACTTCCGTAAGTGTCATTATAACGTCGACTGATTTTATGTACGACTTAACTGTTATGCAAAATCAAGATCTCTCATTCGCTTTAATGTATGTGCATTGTGCGTACTAATCGCAGGTCCGCATGACAATGACTCTTTGTTTCAAACATGGAAAAGTAAGCGTAAACGTTCGTTTAATTGCCTTGGTGACAACAATAATCAGCAGTTCGATACTACTGATCGTAATGTCGGTAAAACTGACGCCAAAGTTGAAGACACGGTGCCTAAAAAATTGATTAAAGATAAAATAACAGTAACTATATATATTGTTTGTATTTTTATCTATTTGGCATTGCTTACAGTTTTAATTCAACTGATATGAAGAAAATGTTGGGCTAGTAAGTTTTAACTTTGGGCTAGTAACTTTGCTCCTGCCAGTAGCCCCTGGGCTAGTAGCCAATTTTTGTAATTGCACACCCCTGCGAGGCTTCAGTAACGTCACGAGGTCAACACGAGGGAAATTACCTTACAAAGCTATACAAAATACAAAATAAATTCGATTTTACAGCAAAAATGATTGATATAGGTCTGATGTTTTGACGTAGGCTATGTACATATGTAGTTATTTTAAGTACCGTAGATATAGAAAGTTATATCCGTAATTATTTTGTTACAGTCAGATTTCTTTTTAAACAATTTTAAAATTTGCTATTCTAATCGGCTTTTACCGATGAATACAATATATTTAAACGGGCAGATTTACGTTCATTATTCATATTTATTTTGGTTGGTACGTGTTTAAATCCAATAAAGCTTTAAGGGCTTTATGGTTGATTTGATATGCACGCTCCGACAGAAATTATCACCCAATAATATTCAAAACATGATGCCTTTTTCCTTATATTTATATTATTTCCCTTTTTTATGCATAGCACATGTTAGGTATTATTGCAGCAAATACCGTTTCTCGATTATGCTGTAGGACACGCCCATTTTGTGTTGCTCATTTTTTTATGAAATTATTGGGCTATAGGTTTCACAATTGATTTGTAATGTTATCACAGTAAAGGACACTTGAAAAATATAAATATGATATATAAATATGATATTTTATATGACAAAGCCAGGCATTATAACCAGGATGTGCGCATGCGTGAACCAACTTTCTATCGGGATTGGTAAACGTTTGGGAGGAAATTCGATAGCTTTTTGGGGGAACTTCGAACTGATGATAGGTGCTAAAATACAAACAAACAAAAAACGGCGACTTTTATATCATATAGTCATTAAAAATTATAGGAATGTTATGTATCTTTGGTTTACACTTAAAACAGATTTAAATATTTGCGAGGACAATAAAGGCAATGTAACAGGAAAACAATAGACACGTAGCTTCAAACGGGTGGGTGGGTGGGGGTGGCAGGGGGGGGGGGGGCTGTCCCTATATGCAGTTGCCCCCCCCCCTCTCTCTAGCATTTTCTGAACATGTAAAAAATTGAAAGTGACTGGGAGGAAATAAACAGTGGAATTTAAGTTTAAGGTAAACTTAGCATTTTTATAGCTAACCCCACGGTGTACGATACCTATCACAATATAGGTTTTGATACCCTGGTGATGGGCACATAGACCCTAGTGATATGTATACTGACCTTGGTTATACGTACACTGACCCTGATGATACGTACATTGACCCTGGTTATTTGTATGCAGACCCAAGTGATGGGCACACATCGTAATATTGACCCAGGTTATGGGTATACAGACCCTGGTGATACAAACACTGACCCTGGTAATATTACCACTATGCTATTAAAACATTTAAAAATCCTAATCCATGGAGGTAGTGGGTTAGATGAACACTTAACTTCAATTTTACAGTTTATTTCTTTACTTTCAGTTTTTACCTGGTCCCAAAAACATTGGGGGTGGGGGTGGGGGGGGGGGGTGCAATCCTTTCATATTGTGGAAGATCGGGATTTTTCGTCTCTATTTATTACTATTAGTATTTCGATCCCGAAGTGATTTATTCTATTACTTTGATGACGCCCACTTTATACGATAGCCAATAACTTTAGGTGGTATGGGATATCTGTTGATATTAATGTGGATTAAAGTACTATATAATTGAAAAACGTTCACTGGTTTAGAATTTTACAATATTTAACCAAGAAATAGCTTTTAAAAATATTTGAAAAGGTAAAAATTGTAAAACCCCCAGCGGGATTCGAACTCATGACTTACAGGTTAGTAGTAAACCCTCTAACCCACTGCGCTAGGGAGTTAGGTGACCATTTTTGGAAAGAAACTACTTATATAATTACACTTTATTTTATTGTTTATTTCGATAAACAATACGTCACAACATGGAAGTGTCCCATACCATCTTAATGACAGTTGTCTTTGTTCTCTTTTTCGTATATAAACCCATGTAAGTCCTTATTTGACGAGGGAGACAGCTAGTTTCGCTATCTACTTTTCTCCAGAAAGAGAGAGGGAGGGAGACACCTGGTTTCGCTAGCTACTTTTCTCCTGAGTCCCCGTCTCGTCTGTCTATTTGAGGTCCCTGTTAAAGTTAGGTTTTAGGGTTGGGGGTTTTAAGTACTAGTAAACTTGTGTTCTTATTTTGTTATACTGAATTTATAAAGGGTTGCTAATCTTGGTTTTCATTTACTTTGAGTTTTGGTTTATTATATCTGGTTTACCTATATTGAGATTAAAGTCATTTTCATACCTTATTTATCAATTATAATTTAGTAAAGTTTAATTCTTAATGTAGAGGTCAAATCCAGTATCAAACCAAAAATAAACACAACGCAAAGTACTGATAAAAACCTATACGGCACTGACCTGCTACAATATGTAAATTAAGAAAAGTGTGCTGAAGGTGGTAATCTCGTCCCCACTGCCCCTGCTCCACTCCACACCCCCTCCCCCATTCCGATGCTAAGTGCCTGTTGTTTTCCGGCTGTCATATTGCTCTTTATTGTTCTCTCAAATACTAATATTTATTCAACATTTTGATGTAAATCTAATGTACACAACATTCCTATCACTGTTAATGAACATTTATAATGTAAAAAAATAATTTTCCTATACTTTTTTTTTCAAATTAGGCAAATGTCAGTTCGAAGTTCCTCCAAACAGCTTTCAAATTTCCTCCCAAACGTTTACCGAAAAGTTGGTACACGCATGCGCACATCCTGGTTATAATGCCTGGCTACGTCATTTAAAATATTATATTTTTAAGTGTCCTTTAATGTGATGACCCAGCACACTAATTTCATAAAAAATGAGCGACACAAAATGGGCGTGCCTACAGCATAACTGAAAAACAGTATTGGCTGCGCTGCGTAATAATACATAGCTTGTGTTATGCATTAAAAACATAGGTTTTAGAATGCTGTTTTAAAGTGGAGAAATTGGGAATAATATTAATATAAGTATTAAAGTAATAAGGAATCATTCTTTGAATGTTATGAGTTGATAATTTCGGTTAGAGCGTGGTCAAATCTATCATATTTGATTTGAACAAGTCCCGGCCAAAATCACATGAGACTAGTAAAATTCAAAGAAGAATTCCTTATTCTTAAATCAATTCTATTCCAGACCGGTATTTTTTTTAAGCATGGCGTAATCTCTTGGTTTGGTAATGAAATGAGATGAAAAATGCAGATATATGTTGATAAATCAGCATGCCCATTGATTAATAGCATTAATTAAACAATTTTTTGGAATTATGTGCAGAAACCCGTCGAAACAAGTCTGTTTATATTGTATTTTTGGTGAAAATGCGTTGCTACATATATAGCAGTTCTTAAATATTTCGTTTCTATCTAAGTAGGATTCTAGCAAAGCCGATAAAGTAAGCTAGGTGTCTTTTGGAATTGTTACATGCGTTACCATGGTTACAGCAACAACAGTGACAATATGTTCCCCCACTTTTGTTTTTACGCCAGTTTACGTCATTTATCATTTCGCCGTTTAACGCTGATCAATTGATCAGCGCATTTCGTCGTACGCCGATATGGAACAAATGAAGTCCGCCCCGTTTAATTTGTTCCCCAAAACATGAAATTTGTTACCACAAATTGGATGAAATAATAGGTTATAAGTGATTTTAAAAAACTGAAAATTACGAATTAAAACGTATTCAAGAATTTGTTATTTCAAATTTAATTTGATAAAACAGATTTAAAAATTTAAAATAACGAATTCAGCGAATTTGTTATAACAGATTAAATTTGTTATAACGAATTCCTAAAATTTGTTATAACAAATTTAATTCGTTATAACGGATTCAAAAATTCGTTATAACGATTTAAATTGGTTTTAACAAATTCAAGAATTCGTTATATCAAATTCAAAAATATTTTTTGATAGGTCCTAAATGGGCTTCCGTAATTAACGGTTATATTTTTTAAAGAATATTATACCGTTAGTAAGTTATGGAATATAAATGGAATTTATTCAATTAATAGATATCTTTTTTTTATAAGAATGCATACATGGACAATTTTGTACTTTGTAAATTGTTATTGATCCCTGTGAGTCAATGATGATGCTTGTTAAAATTACAGCTGATTTTTTTTGGTACAATTACAGATTGGAATATCATATTTGGGAAATTTAATTAATTTAAAAACTATAATAACGAATATGTAATTGTCTTTCTTATTTTTATTGTTTTCATAATTTATATCAAACTAGACATAATACCTGACAAATTAAAAATAGATATGTATACAGTTACGAAGGTTGTCCCAAAATAGCGAAGACAGAACACATAACTTAAAATCTGTTCAGTGCAATTTCATTAGACTTCCATAATTTTTCCATGGCCCTTTGGCAAACAATACTGAAAAATTCAAATCTGTACTATATTTATTTCTTGAAAAAATAAATAATTAGTAACAACAAGTTTTGTAAGGCGGCGCAATGTGCGACGTGGAAAATTTCCAGTCTTTACGTTGTTGATAGAAACTCCACATCATTTACGATAACATTTACTTTGAAAATGTACCCTGATCGACATTCAATATAAAAATTCTAGTATTGTTTTTTTTTTAATATTTACTAAGTACAAAAACATGCCGACTCAAACTTTCCTGTGATACGTGTTGTCTAACGTTCGTCCTACTGAAATATGTTGTTTAGCATTTTGACTTCCATTTCTAATGGTCGGGTTTACTCACCTATAGTCATCAGACTCGTCCGAATATTTTCAATGTTGTAGGACTACTTATTCACAAAATGCAATTCTAAGCGATTTTGTTAATTTTATTTTCTTCAAAGGCCGCTTTGGATTTGTTTCAAGGTCTTTACAAAATTTTATCAGTTACAACTGCGCCGCCTTAAGCGCTGACGTCGTCATTTTATTACGAGTAACACTTCAACTTGTTACAAAATGCGCTATAAAATCTTTAAAAAAAGTTTAATTATAGCCAAAACTTTTTCTGAGTAAATAATACATTTATTAACAAATATAAATGCATTTTTTATTTCAAATTTTTCATTCGAAAAGTCCTTTTCCTAGCAATTTTCTTTTTATTATGTTGACTTTAACTTTTCGTTTTTGACATTGCGCCGCATGTCGGATTTATGATCTAACAATCAATTATCTCACTTATTTAATCTCAAACAATATTTGATTTCAAAACATTATTTGACTGCACATTTCTTAAACCCTTTGTTGTACAAGTTTCATCTTCTTGTGTCTTAGATTAACTAAATAACGCCACTTGTCTACGCTATTTTGGGACAACGCTCGTAATAAAACAAAAGTTGAGATGCTCAAACAAATGGATGTTCCTAATTCTTTGAACAAAAGCAAAATGCAGATAACTATACTCTACCTGTATCTCAAACGACCGTGTTCTGCACGGCCAGAGTGTTAATTTCGTTTTGCGCCGTTTTGTATGTTTGTGTTGATTTCAAAATTATTGTATACTTACGATGCGTTGTTGAAAAGTAGTATTTTGAGTCAAAGTATAATGCCAATGATTTGCATTCATATCAATAAATTTTTTTAGGAATTAATTTAATTGACATTTTGGCCAGAGTTGGGCTCAATTACTTTGAAAAGTAATTAATTACTTTCAAATACATTGACAATTTTATCAATTACTTGCAATTACAATTACATGATTTTTTAAAATGTAATTAATTACTCTCAATTACTTTGATAAATGTAATTAATTACATTTCAAATACTTTAGTTTTATTTTTTTTAAATCTTGAGAACATATACATATATTAACAGCATTAAGATATACAGAGCTTTAGGTACGGTTATGTTTTTAAAGGTTGTACAGTTCAGTTCAGATCAGATTTCTTGAAAATTTCTAGAAAATTTTTCTTTAACATTAAATTCATTAAGTACCATTGAGTTCATTTTTGGTTCTGAATAATATTTTCTCTATAGTGAATTAATTTTTATTCACATATTAAAACTATGTTTATTCAAAAAGTACAACTTTCGGCAGTACAGCATATCAGTATATAAATAATAATTGCTATAATTCACAAGAGATATTTTGACTCCCTTAAGTCTAAAATCAATGGGGTTTCTTGGGTATTAGAGGAGTTCACACCTCCACAAAATTAGATCTTTACCTATTGCCCTGGGCAGTGTGTTATGCTGTATAAACATATGAAACATTATGGGAAATTTAATTATTGTATAAACAAAAGTCCACGCCAAACATGTATAAAATCTATTTATCATTATCAGACACCTTTTTTAAATTTTAAACTTGGAAAAAAAGTAATTGAGATGTAATTGAAAAGTAATTGAAAATACACAATATTTTTGGAATGTATTTAAATACATTCAATTACTTGTAATTGAAGACAGACTCAATTACAATTTACTTTCAATTACTTTGAAAAATGTAATTAATTACACTCAATTACAAATACTTTTTTCAATTACCCCATCCCTGATTTTGGCTGTACTCGACTTAATATATCATACACTATTCAAACTAGGTACAGTATCATTCCAAGATTCAATTAATGAAGACACCAATCTTTTAAAATTTAAATACGGATGAATAATTGTGCGTCCACACTATTGTTGATTAATGTCAAATCCAACTTTAATTGTCTAGTAACCATTAAGCAGAAAGAGATACATTTTTTATCCTTCTTAATTATTCCTGCAATTGTTATTAGAAGGTGTAATGAATTATAAGCATGTTGCATATCAAATTACATTACGATTTTAATACCTTTTTTCAAATTCCTTCAAATCTTCACACAATTCGTGATTTCTGCTCAGTTTCTGTTTAGTATGCTGGTTAGCGCAATCGTCACACAACAGTTCAGGATCATTACATGTTTTGCAGAAAAATTTAGCTAAGACCTGGTTGTTTTCAATGGAACACGGTTCGCAAAGTATCTCGTTCAGAAGTTTACCCTTGCTGAAAAAAATTAAAATATACCAAAGTTCAAAAAGTAAGTATTTGCACAGCATAAACAAGAATTACACAAGCATATAGGATTTTTCTTCTTAAAAATATTTTTGAATGTTTTTTTTTTATTTCTTAAAATGCAATTGTTATCACAATTTGTAAAAAATAATACATCGCCCTGATTTTTTTTATGTTAAACTAAGATATCACATGATTTTCTTTTTACTCATAAGAAGTTGACTTAATATTTTAAAATATAATTTGCAGTACGAAAAGACAACTTTTAAAAAATGAATTTGACAGGTTATTGTAAATTTCGTTTAGAATAAATGGCCATGTTTTATAGTAGTGAAAAAGTGTACCTTAGGGAATATTTTAATATTTCATATATATATATATATATATATATATATATATATATATATATATATATATATATATATATATATATATATAACGAAAAAATTAACAAAAATGGATCAAGTTTAGAACACCCCTGAACATCTGTGGAAAAATCGTTGAAATCGGTCGAATAAGATTTCGATAAATCTCGTGCACATTATTTGGAAAAAAAATAATAAGAAGAAACAGTACGAAAACAATAAGGTTCGACTCGGAAGACCTTAATTACGCTTGACTCTCCCAGAATAATTAAGATTAAAATTTAAATTGACCTATTTGATGTACCTGGATATCATTTTCGCATTAACTGACACATTTTTAACTAATCGATTTATTTAAAGTATTATTCACCTTCATTATTGACAATCAATTCTAAGTCCACATCATTATCAACAAGTGCCCTATTTCACTTTAATTGTCAAGTTAGAAATGAACAAAAGAAAATAATAGAGTGCATCACTTTTTACAAGTTGTATTAGTAGATAGAATTATAAATGTTTTGCATTTTAAATAACATAACAATTTTTTGTACCTTTGTGGGAAATTTAATTAATTTAATAATTATAATAACGAATATGTAATTGTCTTTCTTATTTCTATTGTTTACAGAATTTATATCAAACTAGATATAATACCTGAAAAATTAAAAATAGATATGTACATTGTATACAAAAAATAAAACAAAAGTTGAGATGCTCAAACAAATGGATGTTCCTAATTCTTTGAACAAAAGCAAAATGCAGATAACTATACTCCACCTGTATCTCAAACGACCGTGTACTGCACGGCCAGAGTGTTAATTTCGTTTTGCGCCGTTTTGTATGTTTGTGTTGATTTCAAAATTATTGTATACTTACGATGCGTTGTTGAAAAGTAGTATTTTGAGTCAAAGTATAATGCCAATGATTTGCATTCACATCAATTATTTTTTTAGGAATTAATTTAATTGACATTTTGGCTGTACTCGACTTAATATATCATACACTATTCAAACTAGGTATAGTATCATTCCAAGATTTAATTAATGAAGACACCAATCGTTTAGAATTTAAATACGGATGAATAATTGTGCGTTCACACTATTATTGATTAATGTCAAATCCAACTTTAATTGTCAAGTAACCATTAAGCAGAACGAAATACATTTTTTATCCTTCTTAATTATTCCTGCAATTGTTATTAGAAGGTGTAATGAATTATAAGCATGTCGCATATCAAATTACATTACGATTTTGAATACCTTTTTTCAAATCCCTTCAAATCTCCACACAATTCGTGATTTCTGCTCAGTTTCTGTTTAGTATGCTGGTTATCGCAATCATCACACAAGGGTTCAGGATCATTACATGTTTTGCAGAAAAATTTAGCTAAGACCTGGTTGTTTTCAATGGAACACGGTTCACAAAGTATCTCGTTCAGAAGTTTACTCTTGCTGAAAAAAAATATACCAAAGTTCAAAAAGTAAGTATTTGCAAAGCATAAACAAGAATTACACAAGCATATAGGTTTTTTCTTCTTAAAAATATTTTTGAATGTTTTTTTTTATTTCTTAAAATGCAATTGTTATCACAATTTGTAAAAAATAATACATCGCCCTGATTTTTTTTTTATGTTAAACTAAGATATCACATGATTTTCTTTTTACTCATAAGAAGTTGACTTAATATTTCAAAATATAATTTGCAGTACGAAAAGACAACTTTCAAAAAATGAATTTGACAGGTTATTGTAGATTTCGTTTAGAATAAATGGCCATGTTTTATAGTAGTGCAAAAGTGTACCTTAGGGAATATTTTAATATTTCATATATATATATATATATATATATATATATATATATATATATATATATATATATATATATATATATATATATATATATATATATATAACGAAAAAATTAACAAAAATGGATCAAGTTTAGAACACCCCTGAACATCTGTGGAAAAATCGTTGAAATCGGTCGAATAAGATTTCGATAAATCTCGAGCACATAATTTGGAAAAAAAATAATAAGAAGAAACAGTACGAAAACAATAAGGTTCGACTCGGAAGACCTTAATTACGCTTGACTCTCCCGGAATATTTAAGATTAAAATTTAAATTGACCTATTTGATGTACCTGGATATCATTTTCGCATTAACTGACACATTTTTAACTAATCGATTTATTTAAAGTATTATTCACCTTCATTATTGACAATCAATTCTAAGTCCACATCATTATCAACAAGTGCCCTATTTCACTTTAATTGTCAAGTTAAAAATAAACAAAAGAAAATAATAGAGTGCATCACTTTTTACAAGTTGTATTAGTAGATAGAATTATAAATGTTTTGCATTTTAAATAACATAACAATTTTTTGTACCTTTGTGGGAAATTTAATTAATTTAATAATTATAATAACGAATATGTAATTGTCTTTCTTATTTCTTTTGTTCACAGAATTTATATCAAACTAGATATAATACCTGAAAAATTAAAAATAGATATGTACATTGTATACAAAAAATAAAACAAAAGTTGAGATGCTCAAACAAATGGATGTTCCTAATTCTTTGAACAAAAGCAAAATGCAGATAACTATACTCCACCTGTATCTCAAACGACCGTGAACTGCACGGCCAGAGTGTTAATTTCGTTTTGCGCCGTTTTGTATGTTTGTGTTGATTTCAAAATTATTGTATACTTACGATGCGTTGTTGAAAAGTAGTATTTTGAGTCAAAGTATAATGCCAATGATTTGCATTCATATCAATTATTTTTTTAGGAATTAATTTAATTGA
This sequence comes from Magallana hongkongensis, assembly GCA_015776775.1. Lineage (NCBI taxonomy): Eukaryota > Metazoa > Mollusca > Bivalvia > Ostreida > Ostreidae > Magallana > Magallana hongkongensis. The sequence goes on from VIAA01000027.1 coordinate 191,370, forward strand.
CATTTTGGCTGTACTCGACTTAATATATCATACACTATTCAAACTAGGTACAGTATCATTCCAAGATTTAATTAATGAAGACACCAATCGTTTAGAATTTAAATACGGATGAATTATTGTGCGTCCACACTATTATTGATTAATGTCAAATCCAACTTTAATTGTCAGTAACCATTAAGCAGAACGAGATACATTTTTTATCCTTCTTAATTATTCCTACAATTGTTATTAGAAGGTGTAATGAATTATAAGCATGTTGCATATCAATTACGATTTTAATACCTTTTTTCAAATCCCTTCAAATCTCCACACAATTCGTGATTTCTGCTCAGTTTCTGTTTAGTATGCTGGTTAGCGCAATCATCACACAAGGGTTCAGGATCATTACATGTTTTGCAGAAAAATTTAGCTAAGACCTGGTTGTTTTCAATGGAACACGGTTCACAAAGTATCTCGTTCAGAAGTTTACTCTTGCTGAAAAAAAAAATATACCAAAGTTCAAAAAGTAAGTATTTGCAAAGCATAAACAAGAATTACACAAGCATATAGGTTTTTTCTTCTTAAAAATATTTTTGAATGTTTTTTTTTATTTCTTAAAATGCAATTGTTATCACAATTTGTAAAAAATAATACATCGCCCTGATTTTTTTTTATGTTAAACTAAGATATCACATGATTTTCTTTTTACTCATAAGAAGTTGACTTAATATTTTAAAATATAATTTGCAGTACGAAAAGACAACTTTTAAAAAATGAATTTGACAGGTTATTGTAAATTTCGTTTAGAATAAATGGCCATGTTTTATAGTAGTGCAAAAGTTTACCTTAGGGAATATTTTAATATTTCATATATATATATATATATATATATATATATATATATATATATATATATATATATATATATATATATATAACGAAAAAGTTAACAAAAATGGATCAAGTTTAGAACACCCCTGAACATCTGTGGAAAAATCGTTGAAATCGGTCGAATAAGATTTCGATAAATCTCGTGCACATAATTTGGAAAAAAAATAATAAGAAGAAACAGTACGAAAACAATAAGGTTCGACTCGGAAGACCTTAATTACGCTTGACTCTCCCAGAATATTTAAGATTAAAATTTAAATTGACCTATTTGATGTACCTGGATATCATTTTCGCATTAACTGACACATTTTTAACTAATCGATTTATTTAAAGTAATATTCACCTTCATTATTGACAATCAATTCTAAGTCCACATCATTATCAACAAGTGCCCTATTTCACTTTAATTGTCAAGTTAGAATTAAACAAAAGAAAATAATAGAGTGCATCACTTTTTACAAGTTGTATTAGTAGATAGAATAGAATTATAAATGTTTTGCATTTTAAATAACATACACAGGGCGAAAAACCATCTTTAAGCAAGTCCTTAAAGGTGGCTTAAAGGTGACTTAAAGGAGCTTAAAGGCTATACAACCTTTAAGCCGCCTTTAAGTCACTTTTAAGCAAGTGCTTATAGGTCCTTAATGTCCAAACTTCTTTAAGCTACCTTTAAGCCACCTTTAAGCATCTTTAAGTGGCATTTACGCTCTCTTTACACTGCCTTTACACTGTCTTTAAGTGGCCTTTAAGTCAATATTGATCAAGCTGAACAATAAAAACATATATTAAATGCAAAAGCTCTTTTATAGGGATGGGAGGGGGTCATCCGAGTGATAATATAATTTCCAAGGAAGGGGGGGGGTGTTCCAGGCGGTTTTAATCGTCGCTCCATTAAACACAGATCGCTATCATCAGCACCGCTCCGATGGACACAGATTGCCGTTATAAAATTCTTTATAATTTTTTGGGGGTTTCAAAATTATTGTAGGGATGAGTGCAGTCTCTGTATCTTAATATGTGCATAAAACTAATTAAAGTATGTTTGTTTCCTATTATAAATTAATCGGTGAAAAAATCTCTCTCTCTCTCTCTCTCTCTCTCTCTCTCTCTCTCTCTCTCTCTCTCAGTTCATCCGGTTATTAAACAAAATAAAGATAATGAACCAAAAATGCATGATTTAATTTGATAATCGGTTTAAGGTTTGTATTTTTTTTTTCAATTTTCATTATTTCTAACTCTAGATCTGCTAGATACATGTTAAAGATGAAAAGACTCTCAACTGCCTTTGTTATAACGGGCAGGATATTACTGCTTTGTTTGTCTAGACATAGTTTTGTTCGTTTGTGTATATCTAATTAGAGTCTATTGTTTGTCCAACTTAAGAAAACCCCTGGAACTAACACAGAATATACAAGATATACACAACAGTTGTGTCGTGTGCCCAGGTGCATGTTTGTGTATATCTAATTAAAGTCTATTGTTTGTTCAACTTAAGAAAACCCCTGGAACTAACACAGAATATACAAGATATACACAACAGGTGTGTCGTGTGCCCAGGTGCACGTCAGGGTTTCTAAAGGCGTTGAATCTTAGTATGTACGAGTATACGATAAGTCTAGTGAATAAAAGTTAATTTACATTTGTAATTCATTTTCAAAGTATTATTTCCTAGCTTTGGGTTTCAAAAATGTTACGTCTACAAATTAACGATACATGTATGTAAGAGTAAAATCTTGAGGCTAATTAATTAATGTACCGGTGATCATAAATAGGGGTTGATTATTTAAATATATGTATAAGGGTAAATATGTCAAATATACCCGGCCTGGCACATCATACAATTGTATGTACAAGTCATTTGCAATTGCCACATTGGTAATTTTGTTTGTTATAGAATTGATAGTTTAAAAATCATGTACATACAATTACATGTAAATATTTAAACATATTGGAACGGCGCCGCGATCATGAAAACCGGGAAATTGCACAAATACCCTAATAGTATCAATGCATTTAATAAAAGAAATGATTTCATTTTCTTTCTTACATTTTTATAGCTATAAATTAGATGAACGTATATCTACTCGGTTTAAATTTATTAACTAAGAAAGCCTACTATAGTGAACCTAACGGTTTCCATTTAGGTATAATATATTTTTGTTCACTGAAGACCAAGTTCCGTATTTCATTCTAAATACATGCATGCATGTAATTCATAAATTAGATATAATTGATTGTTACAAACTGAATGGTTTGTCAAAATCTTTTCAAGTAAACACATTCAATACAGTGATTCAATGTCCACTGATATATAGGATATAAACACGCTCATCTATATGTAAGTTGCCGTGGCGCAGAGGAAGTGGGGTGATGGTAGTAATCTAAGGGTCCCAGGTTCAATTCTCGCCGTGGCCGGTTTTTTTTGTGTTTTTTTTTTCATTTTTCTTTCTAGAACAAAACCCGTTTTAATACCTTTTCTTTCATAAAGTTAATACATTTTGTTGGAAATTAAGCACAATATTGAATTAATTTTTTTTTAATGGCTTAAAGGTGGCTTAAAGGTAGCTTAAAGGTGGCTTAAAGGTGGCTTAAAGAAGTTTGGACATTAAGGACCTGTAAGTTGTCCTTAAAGGTGGCTTAAAGATAGTCTTTAAGCTGCCTTTAAGCCATCTTTACGCTTTCTTTAAGCCACCTTAAAGCAACACATATAGCTTAAAGGTGGCTTAAAGATCGTCTTTAAGCTACCTTTAAACACCTTTAAGCTATCTTTAAGGAGGACTTAAAGATGGCCATTCATCCTGTGATAACAATTTGTTGTACCTTTGTGGGAAATTTAATTAATTTAATAATTATAATAACGAATATGTAATTGTCTTTCTTATTTCTATTGTTTACAGAATTTTTATCAAACTAGATATAATACCTGAAAAATTAAAAATAGATATGAACATTGTATACAAAAAATAAAACAAAAGTTGAGATGCTCAAACAAATGGATGTTCCTAATTCTTTGAAAAAAAAAAGCAAAATGCAGATAACTATACTCCACCTGTATCTCAAACGACCGTGTACTGCACGGCCAGAGTGTTAATTTCGTTTTGCACCGTTTTGTATGTTTGTGTTGATTCAAAATTATTGTATACTTACGATGCGTTGTTGAAAAGTAGTATTTTGAGTCAAAGTATAATGCCAATGATTTGCATTCATATCAATTATTTTCTTAGGAATTAATTTAATTGACATTTTGGCTGTACTCGACTTAATATATCATACACTATTCAAACTAGGTACAGTATCATTCCGAGATTTAATTAATGAATACACCAAATTAAATTACGATTTTAATACCTTTTTTCAAATTTCTTCAAATCTTTACACAATTCGTGATTTCTGCTCAGTTTCTGTTTAGTATGCTGGTTAGCGCAATCATCACACAAGGGTTCAGGATCATTACATGTTTTGCAGAAAAATTTAGCTAAGACCTGGTTGTTTTCAATGGAACACGGTTCACAAAGTATCTCGTTCAGAAGTTTACTCTTGCTGAAAAAAAATATATACCAAAGTTCAAAAAGTAAGTATTTGCACAGCATAAACAAAAATTACACAAGCATATAATTTTTTTTCTTCTTAAAAATATTTTTGAATGTTTTTTTTTTTATTTCTTAAAATGCAATTGTTATCACAATTTGTAAAAAATAATACATCGCCCTGATTTTTTTTATGTTAAACTAAGATATCAAATGATTTTCTTATTACTCATAAGAAGTTGACTTAATATTTCAAAATATAATTTGCAGTACGAAAAGACAACTTTTAAAAAATGAATTTGACAGGCCATTGTAAACTTCGTTTAGAATAAATGGCCATATTCTATAGTTGTGCAAAAGTTTACCTTAGGGAATATTTTAATATTTTAATATATTTATTATATATATATATATATATATATATATATATATATATATATATATATATATATATATATATATATATATATATATATATATATATATACTTAAATAAATAAAACAGAATGCGATAGTCCAAATTAAATAAATAATTGTTTACTGCTAGCGCTTTCAGCCATGTCGGCTCTTCAGACAGTTAAACAAAATTGTATATAACTGTCTGAAGAGCCGACATGGCTGAAAGCGCTGACAGTAAACAATTTATTTAATCTGGACTGTCGCATTCTGTTTGATTTATTTAATTATTCTTTGCTGTACCAAGGCTTTATTTATCTACATATATATATATGCAACCATGTTAGTAGTGTAAAACATCTAAAGAAAAAGAAAGCGCTTATGTTTTACTCGATCTTTGTGTTTTCATTTATTAAAGTTTTATATATATTTCACCGATCACTGAGGTTTTTCTTGGATTTATCTATCTATCTATCTATCTATCTATCTATATATATATATATATATATATATATATATATATATATATATATATATATATATATATATATATATATATATATATATATATGAAATATTATTCCTCAAAACAGAGTTCGATATCATGTTTTCATTATTGTTATTTTGTTGTATTTTTAGTGAAACGGGAAAATTAATTAATTAAACAGGGTATTTCAAAGCTTAACTTCGATTTGATTTCAATCGATATGTAATTTATTTATAGAAAAAATGCACACATGGCAATGGTAATCTTTTAAAATGTATAATAACCTTTTTATATTTTAAATTTACAAATAATACATTTGAACGTATAACAGTTAATTATTTTTACAAATTAACAAAGAGAAAAAGAGTCGGTTGGGAACGAAAAAAAACAAGATACATGTACCAACATGCAACGAAATGTTCGCTCGGGCTATTATGCAAACAAGTAACCTTCGTAACCATAAGCTTGAATGCAATACATGTGCATATGTATACAATGAATCGCATTTATTTTGAAATTTACGGTTTTATGCACAATTTTCTGTATGGATACATGTACCGGTTAAATTTTCTTCATAGTCGAAGAAGTGACCTATATCTAATGTGACTCAGCACACCAGGATAAAAAAAATGTCTGATTAAGTTTTCGAACTTGTTTAAAAATATATATATATTTTATCAGTAAAACTTTCTCCTAATAAAATCTATAGATAAAATCTAAAAAGAATAGTTTTTCAAATAAAACCCTTATCACACAATGATACATGTATCTGCAAAATATATAAATAATGTATTATGAAATATATAAAATGTAAAGGTTCTAAAATTAACAATTACACTGTAGTTTATTATAAAATATTGATATGCATTATAAAACCCAAAAATCAAACAAACTATTTAACAGCTAAACAGCCTCAATTTTTTGTCAAAATTTGACAGATATATTCAAACTTTAAAGGATTTTGTTAAGTATCATTAAAATAATATGATGCTGATTTCGATATCATTTTTAGCGAAAGTATCTTCCAAAACGATCCATCAAATAATGACCTGCTCTGTCTAGCCCCCTTACATTCGTTAATATTGAGGCCTTTTTCGACGATGAAAAAAAATCTAACCCATACTTGTTTTCTGCAATGACATGTATATATTACTGTGAAGAAATTGTGCATAAATCCGTCATATAATTATAACATTACATGCGATTTATTGTTCACATACATGTATATGCACACATATTATATTTAAGCTTGTTGTTACACATGTGTACTGTTGGTATTATTGCCCGGACGAGCATTCTCGTTGCATGTTGTTACATATACATGTATCTTATTTCTGTCATTTAAGAACCGAATCAGTTTCATTTTGTTAATAAAATTGTATAAAATGTTTAGCAGCTGTAAGTTAAAATGTATTTAAATAAACATATTAAATATTGGAGGTTATTTTCAAATTTACAATGCGGTGTCAAAAAACCAAAAAAAAACAAAAAAACCAAAACAAAAAACAAAAAGTAAAAAAACAACAAACAAACAAAAAACACCAATTTATATCTTGACTCAAAGTATATTGCCAATAGCTGCCATTGGTATTATAAACAGTAAGTTAACTAGATACGATCTCGTTACAAGTAAGGAGGAGGTCTTCCGTTCAATTTTTTAAACGATACTATTAAAATATCAATAAAAATTTCAGAATTTCTACTCAACCTCTCCCTTTCAGATAATTTATACGATTGTCATTATCCTCTCACATGCTTAACAAAGAGTTTTGCTTTTACACATACAGGATATGAAAGATTTAAGATTTAAGTCCCCTAAATTTTCTAATTACGTCATCAATAGGTGTGGCAATGAGTTTTAAAAACTGATATTGTTGCGATCAACAACTTTGCTTCTACAATGCATTACAAAATCTTAATCGTTTTTAATGTATGTGTAAGAGACTTTACGATTCTCTTGGCCTTAATTTAAGGGACCAGCCCCTTTTTCTTGAGTTCATTCAAAAGGTCCCACAAATACTAACAGTTTTTGTTCTTACATTTATCTAAAATTGTTGTTCATTTTTTAGATACAAATGGTTGAATATTTTAGGGGCCAGCTCTCTAAATCCTAAATAGGGACAGACATTAATGCTTTTATAAATGGAATCGATTAGAGTCATAATTGCAAACATTTTCTCTTCTACAATAATGAACAAAATATGTCTCCTTCTCCAGATATATTGCGTCAAAATTTAAGTACTTTGGCCCCTAAAAATCCCTAATTACGTCATAAATGGACGCGGCATTGATTTTTTTCTGATAGATATTGTTATGATCAAAAACTTTGCTTCTATAATGCATTACAAAATATTTATCGTGTTAAAGTTATTTGTAATAGAGTTTACAAGTGTCTTGGACCCTAAATATAGGGACGATATCCTTTTTTATGATTTCTTTGAAAAGGTCTTAAGAATTCTAAAATGTTTTGTTCTTACACCCATCTAAAATTGTTGTTCAATTTTGAGATACAAATGATTAAATATTTAAGGGCCAGTCCTGTACATCCCTTCTGGGGACAAACATTGGTGTTTTGAAAAGTGAAATCGATTTAAATTATTAATGAAAACATTTTCTCTTCTATGACGTCTAACAAAACAAGTCTACTTCTCTAGATATATTGCGTCAAAGTTTAAGTACTTTGGCCCCAAAAAATCCCTAATTACGTCATAAATGGGTGTGACAATGATTTTTTAATAGATATTGCTACGATCAAAACTTTGCTTCTATAATGCATTACAAATTCTTTATTGTTTTTAAGTTATTTGTAAAAGAGTTTACTAGTGTCTTGGACCCTAATTAAAGGGGCCAGCCCCATTTTAATGATTTCTTTGAAAAGGTCTTCAGAATTCTAAAAAGTTTTGTTCTTACACCCATCTAAAATTGTTGTTCATTTTTGAGATACAAATGATTGAATATTTTAGGGGCCAGCACTGTAGATCCCTTATGGGGACAGACATTGGTGTTTTGATAAATGGAATTCATTAAGACCATTAATGCAAACATTTTTTTTTATGATGTCTATCAAAAAATGTCTACTTCTCTAGTTATATTGCCACAAAGTTTAAGTACTTTGGCTCCTAAAAATCCCTAATTACGCAATAAATTGGCGTGACAATTATTTTTTTTCTAATAGATATTGGTATTATCAACAACTTTGCTTCTACAACGGATCACAAAATCTTTATCGTTTTTAAGTTATTTGTAATAAGGTTTACGAGTCTCTTGGCCCCTTAAAAAAGGGGGCCAGTCCCTTTTTCTTGATTTTGTTAGAAAGATCTTTTGATTATCTACTTTTTTTGTAATTTATGTCTAAACAAAATATCAACCGATAAAAAGACACACAATAAAACGTATGAACATTTTGAATGAAAATTGGTACCCAATTTCCGTGCCTTGGCGAGCTCTAAGAAATGGCGCAACAGGCGTTAACAACTACATGCTGCACAACTTTAAACAGTAGTCTACATATCCTGAAAATTTCATAGTCATATCTCTAATGGTTTCCGAGTTTATAGCTGCCCAAAATGGGTCGTGAAAAATTACAAAATGACCGATAATTCGGTACCGGAAGTGATAACGAAAACATTAACAAAACGGATCAAGTTTAGAACACTCCTAAACATCTGTGAAAAAATCGTTGAAATCGGTCGAATAGCATTCGAGAAATCTCGTGCACAAAATTTGGAAAAAAAAAAATAACAAGAAGAAACAGTACGAAAACAATAAGGTTCGACTCGGAAGACCTTAATTACGCTTGACTCTCCCAGAATAATTAAGATTAAAATTTAAATTGACCTATTTGATGTACCTGGATATCATTTTCGCATTAACTGATAAATTCTTAACTAATCGATTTATTTAAAGTATTATTCACCTTCATTATTGACAATCAATTCTAAGTCCACATTATTATCAACAAGTGCCCTATTTCACTTTGTCAAGTAAGAATTAAACAGAAAAAAATAATAGAGTGCATCACTTTTTACAAGTTGTATTAGTAGATAGAATTATAAATGTTTTGCATTTTAAATAACATAACACTTTTTGTACCTTTGTGGAAACTCCCTCAAATCATCACACAATTCGTGATTTCTGCTCAGTTTCTGTTTAGTATGCTGAGTAGCACAATCAGCACACAACCCCTCAGGATCATCACATGTTTTGCAAAAAAATTTAGCTAAGATCTGATTGTTTTCAATGGAACACGGTTCGCAAAGTATTTTATTCACAAGTTTACTCTTGCTGAAAAATAAGAATATATCATAGTTTAAAAAGTAAATATTCCCATAACATTATACAAATATTTTTTTTTATATTTTACTGTTTTTTTTTATATTTTACCGATTTAGTGATTTTACTTCACAGTAATTCGCAATATTTTTGTTAATATTGACCGACTAGGAATAATATCTAGAAAGTATTCCCTCTATTTCAATTAATCGCTTCTGATTTGTTGATTCGTAAACGATTTCGTAAATAACTCTTCGTGACTCCAAAACAAGGTGACATCACAATAGACTGTCAGTTTTGGCGAGTAAACAACTGACGCGCAATGCGACGGTTTGCTATTATAACGGTTCGCTTCGCGTTGGGCAATATTTCGTCCCTCGGGGGCTAATATAATCAATGTTGCCCTCAACCACAGTCAGCATTTGTTATTTTTATATCAAGTAGTATATTCTCACTATATAACTTTATATAGACAAATAGTCAACAATTGTAGTATTAGCTCGTCCGAAAATAATTGACCGGTCAATATTTTTTTAATATTGACCGGCTAGGAACAATATCTAGAAATTATTCCCTCTATTTCAATTAATCGCTTCTGATTTGTTGATTCGTAAACGATGACGTAAATAACTCTTCGCGACTCCTAAACAAGGTGACGTCATTATAAACTGTCAGTCTTGGCGAGTAAACAACGGACGCGCAATGCGACAGTTTACTATTATAACGGATATAAGGATTTGCGAATTACTGTTAAGTAAAATCAGGTAGAACATCTGTATGTTAATTCTTACGGTCGGCAGAATATCACCAGTGACCGTTTGATGCTGAGGATATTTTGGAAATGAACATGAATTCGAGAATTCCTGTTTAGCTGAGAAAATTACGGCGATCTGTTTTCAAATACTTTCTAAAATGTTTGTTTGTTTCTTCATATAACAATAACAAATATTACACAAGCAAAAAGTTGTTTACAATTACAGAATTTGAATAGCAAAGATTTAGTTACATTCAAAATCATACTTACTATTTTTTGAACGTGTGTGTGTTTATTTCTTAAAATGCAATTTATATAACAGTTTCTTAATACTTACAATACACTGTCTTGAAACATGTGTATTTAAGAAATGAACCCAATATCTACCCAAGTTATACTCCTATAACCTGGCTTGGGGCAGTTTACGCTTTATAATCCGCAAAGCGTAAATTGCTCCAACCCAGATTATACGAGTATAACTTGGGTAGATATTGAGTTCATTCCTTATACTAGTAATTTAATTTTCTGTTATTTACTGTAAAAATTGAGTGAGTTTTACCTTTAAAAATGATATTTATCAGTTCAAAACTCACAAGTAACGTCAAGCGGATTAACACGTTTTTGATGTAAGTGCATTGTAACGTGTCCTGTGACGTGCAAACCAAGTTATACTTTAACTAATTTTTTCTATCAGGTGCCGCGTTGCAACCAGAATTAAATTATTAAGGTCTTCGGTGGGAGCTGAAGACCTTACTATTATTCTGAACAATTTTCAGATTTATTTTAATTTTTTTTCTTCTAGACGCCAACTTTGATCCTTAATATATCGCTCGTTTGTTCACCGATAGTCTTGAAATTTTCAGGTCTGATAACATGCCGTGCGATGTTGTCGTTGCATATTTTAGTTGATTAAAATCCCCATCCGGTTTTGATTTATTCCCCTTTAAGTAAAATTAAACGACTTCTTTTGTCCAGAAGGTTTAGCTTTAACGATGACTGGCAGAATCTCAAAGATGGGCTGGTTTGGAAGCTGATACATTGAATTTGTGCGAGACATATTTTATGATTTATTTAAATGCAAATATAAGGAGTGGTACATGTATAGACGTTGAAACAAAGGTTAGAAAAAAAATGCAAAAAAAATCGCGTATTTTCTGTTTTAGTTTTCTACCTGATAATAATTTGTTATAAGATGTATTTTAAAAGTTCGTTGTCTTCCGAAATCTTTGATTCGGTATACAGAAAAAGGGGCTAGTCCCTATAATTAGGGAGTTAGAGGCGTCAAAAGTTTTTTGTCAATATCATGTAAAGGAATAAAAATGTCTAATGCATTGCTGAAGCAAAGTTGTAAAGAAATTAATTCCGAATCCTTCCGTAGTATTCAATTTAATGTTTTCATATTTTATAGTCAGGATTTGCAGAAACAATTGTTGTCAGTTCGGTCCATTTTTGTGGGGGTGTGCACGTTTAGGAGGCTATGAAAGGGCTTCTTGTAAATAAATGCATTAACTGATACATGCAGCGCGTAAAAATGATTCCACATAAAATTCCCAAATGTTTTTATCAATATGTACATTTTCATCTCATAAAGATGAACCTCTTTGACCTTTTTGTTGTTGTTTGTTTCATAACTGTGCCCCTTTCTATATTTAGATGCATTACGAGACTCGGGTAAACGATCGATAGTAGTGTCGCTAGCTGTATTCAGGCCGTCGCCTAGACGATAGTGCATGTGCTTGTAGAGCTGGACGTACACATGTTTAACGCCCCACTGTTTTACTGTAACAGAGACACTTTGAATTGTTTCAGTACTGGGAGATGTGTTAATAAAAAGGTTCCAATGCATGGTAATTAAACTCATCTTTTCTACAATACACGGCCGTCATATAAAGCAAAATGTGTATTTAATTTACTGACATGACAAATGTACGCTGGCAATTTAAACGAACACGGGATTGCTTCCGATAGAACATTTCTTTTAAAGCAAAATAAAATACTGATTAACCATGAAGATAATATTATCATCGTGGGGATGATTTAAAAAAGTAAACTTAATATTCGTATATGATACTATTTGAATCCAAAGCAGCTCATTTTAAGTCACTGTTATTAGGGATATCAATTATGACTTGCCCCGTGTTTCGCTTTTTTATTTGCAAAACATCTACAAACAAAAATACCAAACAACCTTCAGCAGCAATTTATAAATCATTTATTACATACACAATTCGAAAGAGGTAATTAAATTAATTTTATAATTGCTTTATAATTGTACTCGCTATCTTCCATGGAAAAAAGTAGCATGGAAAAAATGTTGTTCAATGTTCATCAAATACGCTGTAGCCTTAGCAATCGAAAATAATTAACACACTGTATATTAATAGATTGACACATTAACAAACATTCAGACCCGCAAAGTGTTTTTTTTTACAAGTTCTATAAAATTTATTTTGAATCACGTGTGCATGCTACATGTATGTGTACAAATAGATTAATAGCCATATAGATGAACACTTTAAGTGATTAATTTTTAAAGAAATTGTGTACATCCAAGCAATTAAGCAATGCAATGCTAGGGCAATTAAATTCGAACAATGTATATGGTGAGGGTCTGACTGATACTGGTTCTGCTTGTTCTTCAAATAGCGAATGTAAGACGAAGTATTGGGGTGTTATTTTTTAAACAAATATAAGTATTGCTTTCTTAAAAGCTTTCATTACTAAACAAAGTATTTCATTGGAAGCATTATTAGTTACCTTAGCTACATATATGTAGCTCTCGGTCTGGATCCCGGAAAAATTGACTACCATCTGAAATTTTTCATACAAGGGCTACAGACTTACAGTACCTTTAAAAATACATTTTAGAATTTGCCGCTGTTCATAAATTCATTTAAAAGACGCGCAGATTCAAGTGGTAATATTTCGTTCGATATGGGATTGATGACGTCTATTGAAATTGTTTTCATTAAAATTATTTTATTATTTCAAGCTTGTGGGTGGAATGAAAACAGTTTAACATGTTATATGACATAAAGATAAACAATATGCAAGGTTTTCCCTCATTTTCAAGAAATGGTAAGAAGGACTCTCAAAATAAGAAAATAGACGCAAAGTAAACTGCATTCACGGTATATGGTCACATTGTATGATGTGTCTCAAAAGTTCCCTTTTTGGACTCATCTACTATAACTGCGAAAAATTAATGAATGACACATTCTGGCGCGGAGTCCTGTAAATAAAATGTCCATTGGTCAGAATTGATTCTTTCGTAAGGGTCGGAGTAAGTATAAAAACCAATTTCATCGTTCAAAGTTTTGAATTGTTAACAATGATATATCAGATCGAATGTTTTTGAACGATTTATAAATCCATAATACAGCCATTTGTAATCAGTTGACATGTGGGCATGATTGTGTATTTAGTAGGCGGGCATTCTTATACCCTAAAAATTTAAGACAAATGAAATCGTCCAGCAGATAGAAAATACAAAACCCCCTGGCATTTTAGTTCTTCCAGTTAACTTTCCAGACTGCATGTTATAATAAATTAATGATTTTGTTTGTTAATAATAATTTAACATCAATTATAAATTAAAAATGAATGTACACTCTAGTACGCTAGTACACAATCTTGTTGCGATGATACCCCCCCCCCCCCCCACCAGTCATGATACCTATTTCTAAGTCAGGATTACATACGTGCTTGAATGTGGCAGAAGACAAGCTGGAACTTAACTGTTAAATGAACTATAAGTTACCGATATCATCTCTTTGGAAATGTATTTCTCTTAGTAAGTACGTGTAGAAACTGATACATGTAATTGTGAAAACCATAGAGGAATGCATGCATGATCTGCGCATAATAACTGCTTGATATAATATTTCTTTTTTCCAACATGCTTTAAGTCAATGGAAATAAGAAAATATATGCTTGACTTTATATCGCAAAATATGCTTGACTTCATATCGGAAAATTCAGGTACGTTGGATCGGGGGAGGCAGGGGGAGCAGGGGGCATGCCATGTTCCCATGGAGTATGTAAAACAAAATGGTATGAAAATCATGAAATTAGGAGTGAAATTGAAGTTTTAGATATACTAAACCACCCCCTCCCCACCCCGGATTAGATTGTGAAGATTTTGGAAACTTCAACTTTGGAAAATTCCTTTTTATGTTTGCTTGTCAAGATTTGTTGGATGAGTTTGCCCCCCCCCCCTTTCAAAAACGATGCTACGTGCCTGGAAATTACTCATTTTCTTTATTCCCCTTTTTAATAAACAAAACAAATCAACAAACAAAACTGATCCAGATAAATATAATTGCATGTATTAAAAATAAACCTCAAAAACAAACTACACATTCATCCTTCACCCACAATATTGCCTTTTCGATATTTATCATCGTTGTAGACCCGTGTAATAATCTATTAAGTAGGTGCTTGCACGACAAAGAACCCCTTGCTGACCTTCGTTTTCATTAATGCATATAAAGAGAAAATATATTTTGATTTATTCTTGAATTTTTTTTATGTAAAAAAAGAGAAGAAATTAGTTCTCAGTCTCTCTTTATGCCTGTTTGTTAGCGGCAAATCTAAGTTCATTTTCTTTATCCCTTTGTAATTTAAAAAAATGCGTCGTAAATCTTTTTTCCATGCAATATTTCGGATAAAGCAATGACGAGTTGTTTCTTGAAATTGTGTTACACTATGAAATTGTAAAATGCTAACATTGAAAATTGTGCCCGATTTTTTTCTTTTTTTAAGGTAATACTTTATTGATTAAAAAAAATGATTCTTTGAGACAAAACAAATTGACATAATCAATAAGAGTTTGACAATCTCTAACTGCAGGTCTGTAGCTCTAAGTCTGAACAAGAATCGGATGGACGACCTAGGACCCAGATCGTCCATCCGAATTTCTGGAATATTGCCATTTCTTTCGTACGCGAACGCAATACTCCTCGAGACTAAATGGTTCGTATCTTAAGTTTTAACTGCTTTGAAAGGTAATATTGGCATTCCGATAATTTTGAAAATGAATAATTAAATAAAAATGGTTAAAGTTACAGTAAAATTACCGGCATCGGTCTTCTCCATGCGCGGATATAGAAGGGAGGGGGAAGGGTTCCAGACCCCTCCCCATCCCCACCCCCACCAACCGCAAAATTTCTTTCAATTACGTGTACATTATAAACTTACCAAAAGTATGCCTCGGACATCCCTTGGCAAACTCAAATAACCGTCATGCCCTCACCCCCACCCCGGAAAAATATTCTGATCCGCGCATGAAATTATTCTTCAAAACCCCCTGTAATATTTCCAGAATCTTCGCATATATGCTAAAAGATTCATTGGCGCTTGCGTTCGATAAAAATGCATGTAAAATGTTTGCGAATGGTCTTTCATACCGGGCATAACTACAGTCCCACTCTGTGAATAAAATGCAGCGAATCAAACTATAGACAACGTGTTAAGATCTATACTTGCTTATAAACATGTAGTATAATACTTTGTTTCCTTTACTCAGTGTTTTTACACCAAATATTGTACCATGGTCAGCTATCAATGTTTTGTATTACGTCACAAGTATGACGCAGCTACGACGGAAGACCTAATCGTTGCTTGCAACGAGCTCGTATCTAGTATAAATATATTACCCAGATTTAACATGACGTTTTTGTTCTCAAGAAATTGTCCTTTTGTTTATAAATATCGAAGTATGACCAGTAAACCTAAAATAATTTGAAAGATTATTCCAAAGTTAAATTTGTAAAAAGAAAATTAAAAATGAGGTAAATTCTATACTATTGCATATTAATGACAAGGGAAGATACAGAATCTATGACATAATTAATGCTTCATTATCAGGATATAAAACTTGGTTAAAATAATGATTTTATTAATGTCATTCAAATTTGACTCACATGTATACGTATTGTATTCACGCTCATTAGCTAGTCAAGCTAACTGCTGGCACTTTGATCATGCCTAAATTATTGTTGCAATTTGTTTCTTGTTTCTTTCTTTTCACAACCGACTCTATTTCCCTCCATTGGTAAAACTTAATGAAGGTTTTTATCTGTTGACAGCTTTAATTTTTGTGAAAAATATCTAAAGGTGTTTCTTTATTTACAGATGTATTAACTACTTAAAGCCCCCCCCCCCCCCCCCCCCCCCCCCGGATCGCTCTAATGAGCAACAAAAACCACGATAAAATCAGCTTTACGGGGTTCTATTTACTTTCAGTGTATATTTCCCTTTAGTTTTGCATTGGAAATCTGCGACGTTCAATTTTCTTTGAATAGACTTTTTTAGTTCATGCGCCTTGAGCACAGATACAAACGTCTTCTTGTGTTTTTAATATGTTCATTCTCTTGTAAAATTAAATAAAAATTCAGTCTTACATAACCAATTCGATATGTACTTCTGAAAAAAATCATTGAAGGGGAAGGAAACTAAAAATATGTTGTACAATAAATCAATTAATTATCATCTACTATAATTGTAAATCGTATTTATTTTCATAAAAAAAAAACCCGGAACAATGAATACATCAAGAAAATCGATCGCTTAATTTAAATTTTCCGCCGCCATGGGGGATGCCATTGAACTTTAATTTATGACTTCACACCATCTATTCCGGTTTGTCTTATGAACATAACATCAGTATTAGTAAATCATGATATTCGCTCTCAATGACAAGTTGTGGAAAATTTGAAAGCAATATTGACTTTGAGACCGTTCTTTTACCTTTGCAAACTACAAACTCATAAACGTCAAATGGAGCATGTTCGTTGAAATCTAAAAGCGGAGGATAGTGTCGGATAAATCTCCTGCGTAAATGTGGAAATTGTCAACAGATGCCAAGTATCATAGAAAATGTCTGCCGTCGTTATTTCGACATGGTAATTCCGACTTTAAAGAATGAATTTTAAACATCCCGATTACAATTATTATATTTAATCAGTTAGCGAATAACTTGATTTGGAATAAAAAATTGAATCGAGGTGGTTTTCAACTTTGAATGATAGCAGATAACAGCTGTCATTTACTTCGATTTATGCATACAATGATACATGTATTTATTCTTTAGACTGACGTGTGAACTCAAACATTATCAATTTTGTTTAGTCGATTATTTGAGTAACAGAAAGGACATAAACCAGCGTTAATTATATTCAGAGCACTGTGTACATTCATTTGTATATGTAAACTAAACCGGAATAGATGGTGTGACGTCAAAATAATTAATTTTTTTGGTTTTTAATACAAAAGAGTTCTACATCATGTCAGCCTCCAGTAAATACGATTTTTCCAACTTCAAACGTTCATTACAGCTTAATTACGTGTTTTATTTTCAACACAGCATGACCACATGTGATAAACACCACCTTATTAAAATAAATAAATTATGTTTTTGACTTTTCTTCCCCTTTAATATATATCTACTTCTTAATGAAAAGATTTTTCTCCACAAAGTTTTGGCACTATATTTTTTGTCGCGGTAGCAAACTAAATAACATGTTAATATGGCTGTTATACGTATGGGTTTTTTTCTGATTAAGAGCGCAAATAACGGATTAATAGCGGTGATACACAATATTTAATACAGATAAACATTAGTAGAAAATATAAAATTTAAGCATTGAAACGCTTAATTGTGGATGTCATCGGTCCTATGACACACCAAATTATCATACTGCGCTAATACGCAGTATTTCATTTGTCTGCACCGCTTTGTGTGTCATAGGACCGATGACATCTAAAAATAAGCATTCAATGCTTTAATACATAGAATATCTGGGCAATGTAGTAGATCATATCAAGCATAAAAAGATGTTAAAAATTATTTCCTTATATTCCTATGCATGACACCGAGTCCCTTTTGTAGCTGAAAGGTTTGATAGTCATATGGAGAAATGAACAATGCAGTTCATATAAAGATCTTATTCAACTGTTTTTATTAAGCATAGTTTATAACCCCCAAAGTTTGAATTAATTTCCTTTTTATGTACCGTTTTGAAACTTCTTTAAATCTTCACACAATTCATGATTTGTGCTAAGTTTCTTTTTCCATTTTTTAAATATCTAAAAGGATTTTCTTTATTAACAGATGTATTAATTACCAAAAGCCCCATGGGACACATCACTCTGTTTAGCAACAAAAACCACGATACAATCAGCTTCACATGGTTATACTTAAAATATTTGGGCAATGATGTATAACATATCCTGCATAAAAAGATTTTCAAAATCATTTCCAGATATTTGTATCCATTGCCCCGAGCCCCTATTGTGACTGGAAGAGTCGATAGTCATATGGAATATTAAGCATTGCAGTTCACATAAATATCTTATTCAACTGTTAATATTAAACATATTTCAAACTTCCAAATTTAGAATTAAAATTCGCCTTTTTTACCTTTTCGGCAACTCCTTCAAATCTTCACACAATTCGTGATTTCTGCTCAGTTTCTGTTTAGTATGCTGGTTAGCGCAATCATCACACAAAGGTTCAGGATCATCACATGTTTTGCAGAAAAATTTAGCTAAGACCTGGTTGTTTTCAATGGAACACGGTTCGCAAAGTATCTCGTTCACACATTTGCTGAAAAATAAGAATATACCATAGTTCTACAAATATGTATTTGAATAGCATAGATTTCGTTACAGAAGCATGTGTTTTCTCCATCCAAAATTATGCTTACTATATACATTGAATGTTAGTCTATTTCTTAAAATGCAATTCACAGTTTTTATTACTTACAATACACCATCTTAATATATTGAATTCATAACCCAGATTTCACATTATTATTTTACTCTTGGGAAATTTAAATTTTGCTTATACATATTGCAATGTGACCAGAACCTAAAATAATTTGACTGATTGTTTCGAAGTTGAATTTCCTTTATATAACACGGACTAAAAAAATTGGCAGTCATGTCAAATATTGGGCACTGCAGTTAATATAAACAGATGCTTATTTTTAATGACGTTGTTTACTCAGGGTATGAGTTCTAAAATTCGGATTGTTATAAAGTTCAATGTCATGAGTACAATTTCTAAAACTAAAAGTAATTATGAATGAATTATTATTGACATACCATTCGATATTTGCATTACATTATGGAATTAGGCTCACACAAAATTGGACTTTTAGCAAAACAGAGAAATATTGGACTAAAAGTTTCAGTTTATCCAGATCAGTCCATTATCTCCTTTTGTGAAAGTAGAAAAAAGCACTACCATGATAGGTATTTAACACACATTAGATGGTTTTTCTTTATCATCAGTTGGTTTTTTATTTCATTCTGAGTTAACGTATACCTTACACTAATGGCTCTAAAAGGTACTGAAAGTGACATTTTTTATTGATAATTTCTGATATTTACTGATATTGTACTTTTAGTGCTAAGAATTGCCGATCTTTACTGATAATTTTACTGTTGTTACTGATAATTGCTGTTGGTTCTGATATTCACTGATATTTACTGATGCTTTTGCTGTGAGTTCTGATAACTACTGATATTTACTGAGATTTACTGTTGGTACTGAAAATTGCTGATAATTAAAGAGTAAATACTTTAACAGCCAGGGAATTTTTAAGAGATTAATTTTAATTACTGTAACATGGAAATTTCTTCAGATATTATATAAAATTATCGAAAAACAAATACCGGGCATTTTTTGAGAAGAAATATGAAAGATCTAACTAAAATGTTATCAACAGTAACTTTTTTTTTTACAACCACAAACAATTAGATTTGATTATTCTTTATTTATTATCTGCTTATTTATCTCAATGTATATTTTCTCTGTTTGTTCTTGTTCCAAGTTTTATTTTAGATGATTAACACAATTCAGCACATAAATAAAATGCATGTAGAAATTATAGAATTGCTATGTATCCCATTCCGGTGCGTGAATCCACTCGTATACATTGTATATATAATCCATACTTAAATTCTGTTTATGATGATGCTAACAACTTTAGGTAATTGATAGATACAGTCTATTTAATGATTCTCAATTTTGAGCGATAAATGCTTTTATTGAACCGTGTTAAATAATTATAAACTAAAGATGTTTTTATCCCGGCCATAATCAGTAATTTTGTTTCCAAAATAAAATCATACACTTTTATTTCACGGTGTATTTCAAGGCCATTAACATCTGTTTATTCTGAGGCTACAAGACATATACACAGGTTGTCAGTTTTCACACCTTGCCGCGGTCACCCTGTCGTGTGT
>VIAA01000027.1:216929-308315 GCA_015776775.1 Magallana hongkongensis
TGCATTTTTAGATATATTATTTAGGACAAGTAATTTTCTCACATTTCTCTTGGTAAAAAGTGGCAAAAGGTTTCTCTTTCTTCGCTTTATATTTTTTTTACCTCTTTTGAACGTCTTCAAAGTCTTTAGACAACTCGTGATCTTTAAATATTTTCTGTTTAGTATGGTATTGAGCACAAGTTTCACACAAAAGTTCCTCATCACCACATGTTTTACAAAGGTGTGTCGCTTGAACTTCCATTTTGTGAAAAAAGCAGGGTTTGCAGAGCTTTCTTTTTTCCATTACCATCTCACTGAAATATTTGAAAATTAATATTGTTACATGTACGATGTTTGATTTCAAATCTTAAAAATATGATCCTTCGGTATTCCACATCGCTTTGATATGAACCAAAGAGAACGAGCAGCCTAATCACTTTGACTCTAGCTACAATTATTGATAGGCATTCGTCAAATTTTGGTCTTTTTTTAAATTGGGAAAATATTTCTTTAAAGATATAGGTGTAGCCTAATATTTGTTTTTACACTTTCGGCTAGCTACCTTTTTCGATAGTCTCCAATGTCATTAGACAACTTGTGATCTTTGAATGGTTTCTGTTTCGTATGGTGTTTAGCACAAGTTTCACATAACAGTTCCGGATCATTACACGTTCTGCAAAAGTGTGTCGCTTGAATATACAGGTTTTCAGTAAAGCAGGGTTCACAGAGCATGCTTTTGCTTAACCACTTTGCACTGAAAAATGGAAAAAAAGATAATTTTACATTGATTGATTTGAATTAAAATGTATGTCATATTTTAAACGCGATGATATTTTTGTTACATATTATAGTAAAATCGTTATACATATGTCATTTTGGTGGCATACCTCGACCCGTTGTGTGTACTTTTTATTACTATAAAAAATGTCGTTAAACTAGATAGTAATGTTAACAATATAACCATGTTGACATACAGGAAAATTGAAATCAAACTATGATTATAAAATTATTAAAAATCTCAAAATATCAGTAACAAGGACACCCTCCCCCTCACGCTAGATGCTAGATATGTATGTCGTATACAACTTATTTATGTTGAAATGCAAGATAGTTATAACTAGGTTGACATGTAACTCATTTATGTTAACATACGAGATAATATTATTGTAACATGCGAGATAAATATTATCACATGCAATTTATTCATGTTGACATCACACTTGTTCATATTATGCAAAATCCATTAAATGTTAACATAAATAAGTAGCATGTAAGTATATTTTTCTCGGAGTTAAACATTAATAAGTTAAATGTCAACATAAATACGTCGATGCTGGCATAAATAGGTTGCATGTCGACATATTGTTCTGGCATGTCAACATATATAAGTTGCATGTCGACATATGTCTCGAATGTCAACATAAGTAAGCATATCGACATATTTATCTCGAATGTTGACAAACAATAAGTATCATCTAGCATGTTGGAAGTCACATCTGGTCAAAATTAGAATTTTCTTTTAGATTTTAAGTAAATTTGATCTGCTTGCAAACATCTTGCAAATTAACTTAACTATTGTGCATGTAAACATAAGTATCTCGCTTGCCAGCATTCTTATTTTGTGTGTCGACATCTTTGAAAGAAAAATAACTTGCAACGAAGGGACTGAATTATGAAACCATTTTTTGTAAAATGATTGAATTTTCACTAAATAAATCTATCTTTTATAAAATAAAAAAAATGTTGCCATAAGATAAAAACAGACTAGTATATTCTTCTGTACATATTCCTTTGAAATGCAACTTTTGCATGCTTCCATTTTACATCCTCAATAAAAGTCAGATACTAAATTGAGGTTACCTCATTAATTACCTTTCATGCATTTATCAGTCAATGCGATATTAACAGTATACGCATATATTAATCAGAAGATTAAAACGTTAAAAGCACAACTTTAATTCAATCATACTTCCTGTATCACAAAAATGCTCATGTTCAATTTCCATTCAATATCGGATAGCCCAGCCTCTTTGATTTTTTTTGGAATTAAGCCACTGTTTCCCTAACTGTTATTCACAAGCAAAACTAGTCATTTGTGTATAAAACACGTTCAAGTGCTACAATTTCTACATGACTTTACCACTAATTCAATTTTTAAAAAAAGTACTTATTGTATATTGACAGAAGTTTCACTGTCCATTCGCCATTAATCATTCCTGAGTTTGTTCTTTTACAAAGGAAAATGAGCGGTAATCTATTACCAAAAGGCGTCATTTCTCTCTCTCTCTCTCTCTCTCTCTCTCTCTCTCTCTCTCTCTCTGAATTAGTCAAATTGTATTTTTACACTTTCGGCTAGCTACCTTTTTCGATAGTCTCCAATGTCATTAGACAATTTGTGATCTTTGAATGGTTTCTGTTTCGTATGGTGTTTAGCACAAGTTTCACACAAAAGTTCCGGATCATCACATGTTTTGCAAAAGTGTGTTGCTTGAATATACAGGTTTTCAGAAGAGCAAGGTTCGCATAGCTCTTTTTCGTCTATCTCCTTCTTACTGAAATATTTAAAGAAATGATTATGTTTGGTTTTCAACTTAAAAATGCATCTCATATTTAACAATATTTAATTTAGTGTTGTGAGATATGATAGTTAAACTGTTGTACAAATTGAAATGTATTATAAAACATTTTTTGTCAAATAATATAATTTTAACGGATTTTTACCAAATTTTAAACGAAATTGTCGTTATATGATACTAATAGACAAGAGAATTATACAGCATATGTTATTTTGAATTGCATATTTCCATTGAACATCATTTTAAAATAAAAAAAAACGTAAATTGAGTTAGATTCAATAAATTCCTTTTGATGAACTTTCAATCAATTGACTAAAGTATATTCATATTAAATAAAAATGATTAAGCATTATTAACTTAATTTATATTATAAATATTTTCTTTAATCACAAAAATGTTGATTATGATCAATGTGCATTCAATGTCCCACAGCCCTCTGATTATTTAAGCATTACATGTAACCGGGCGAAAAATTATCTTAAGAGCATATCTACGAGAAACAGGGTTGGCATGAAAGCGGGAAATACTCATATTTCCGGGGATGGTGGGAAATACTGGTAATTCCCGGGAATTACTGGTATTTCCCGGGAAATACTGGGAAATAAAGTATAACTACATATTATAGTATTTCATAATTATTCTTAATCAAATCTGGTTGGATGTAGACAATAGTAAACCTGGTCAGCTATGACATTTTATAATTGTCTTTGATTTTAACAAGTTTTGACTGGCCAATAATGCATTTAAATTTGGTTTATTATTTTCTTATGAATATTCCAAACGTGGTTCATTCATTTACAATCGTTATTTGTTTTTAAGACTTAGTCAGGTATAGGTGCATTATACAGTTATCATAAACATGATATCAAAAGTTCCATTTTCTGGTTGTTTGGTGTAAGTAAAAATGGGCCAGGACAAGTATGAAAAATAAAGTGTGACTTGTGTCACTACCTCAGTATGCAACACACTTGCGAAGCCAATTAGCCCCACTCATAGTAAATGTATCCCCAAAACAGGAGCACAAAACTGTCAAGAGTCACTTATTTATTAAAACAACATTTGTTACTTGTAACACCTACAGTAATTATAACAGTTTTTTTTTGTGCTTTGAATTATAAATCAGTAGAACACTAAACTTGGGGTTCAATAAGCTAGACTAAAATTTGTACTCTAGCAGCTATAGAAGTCTTTGGGAATATGTAATCTTGTAAATTTAAGATTCATAAACTAACAGTGAAATGGCAAAGTATGCTAAATTGTGTTTTGATGCTTATTGTTATTATCTAAATTATACCCTAAGCATACGTCATACATTGAACAAATTAAAGAAATAAAGATTATAAAGGACTATGTGCGGTATGGTCAAATATCTGCCCCCGATTTTAACCAATTTTTAAATAGTATCGTATAAAAAAAAAATCTTCACAAATTATTGTATAGAGGATGCCTATAACTAAAATAATGATTTTAGTCATCATTGCTCTTTCGCTGTGTATCTATGACGTCACCTAAATGGCCCAATTCCCGCAAATTTGCAAACAAATGAAAATATTCTCATTTTTGCTCTATATTTTGTATTCGGAAGTATAGAGCGCAGGTTTGCTCAAGTGCGATTTTAACATATGTTTTTCTTCAGATAGTTATACACATTATACTAAAATATGGTACTTGAGCAAGCCTGCGCTCGATGTTTCCCAGTCGAAAAACCATCGGAAAACACCCATATTTTGCTACAAAACATCAATTTTTCAAAATAATGCAATATTCATGACGTCATTTCTACATTATGACGTCACTGTGGTGATAACCTTTTACACCTTTATTTCCAATATGATTTTAACTATCTTTCACCTTATTTTAAAGCTCTTTCTAAAACTTTGATTTTGGGGGGCAAAAATTGCCTAAAACCGCACTTACAATGTAGTCCTTTGTATTTCCCAGTATTTCACAGTTTAGTGAAAACCAGTAATATTTACCAGGACGGGAAATACCGGTATTTAACATCGGTAATTCCTAGCACTGGTATTTCCCGGCCAACCCTGACGAGAAAACCATACAAATATGGAAAACAGCTGTGGCAGCAAGTCTCAAGAATAAACAGAATTTTATCATAGATTTAAAGGATACACACTAAGAGTCAGATATATGATGTTTGTTTTTGCACTGGATGTTTCTATCTATAGTAACGGCCAGTATTGCATTCTGGTTAATTGGCCTCTAAAATCCAGAAAAGTTAAGAGAAAAGTTGTCAAATTCACTAATTAATTTCAAAATGTATAAACAATGTTTGAAAAAAATAAGACTATAATCTTAAAGAGGAAGTTCAAGCCTTTAATTGTTGCATTTTTTAAAATTTCTATTTACACCATAAAGTCCCAAGGGTGTAAATGTTGGCAGGATGCCACGAAATGATAATTATACATTTTTGTCATTTTTTCAGAAAGAATTTCTCAGAAAGTGGCGCATTATTTTTTGAAATTTTGAGTTAATAAGAAACTGTCTGGTGTATTTTACAAATATATAAAAACCATCTTTGGACTCTCAAGTACTAAAAAGTAATAAATTAACAAAAACATCCAATTTTCAAATAAAATAAAAATGTGTTGGGTTTTTAACATTTTATTTTACAAGTGATTTTAATCCACTGAAGTCATATTTGTAATTCAACATGAAAAAAACACCTTGTTTTGCTTTTAATTTAAAAAAAAAGGTTGTTATCATTGTTTCTTAAAGAATTCTTATTCATTACATTTGCATTTCATTACTACTGTTAGAATGGTCTCCCCTGTTGCGCTCTTCTGTAGAAAAGGTAAACTAGTCAGAATGTTGACAAAGCAATACAAGTTCAAGCAAAGCATTGAGAAATTTTGTGAGTGCTGTAAATATATATCATGATGTTGAATGATTTTAATTGCACAAAATTTGCCCCATCTTGTTGGTGTTATTCACTATATCACATATTGAAGTTTGATGGAGACTTGTATCTAGTCTATAAACTGCTGTTTTCTGTCCTGAAGCAGCACATTTGGACGATTTTTAATCAAAATATACAAACCTGGGATAGAGGTGCAATTAAAATAGATGAAGGGGAAATTTTCCAAGATAATCTTATTCACAGATTATCATATTTGCCTCGAAAAAATCCACAAAAATGAAAAGTGATTTCTTACAAAGATACAATTGATAATGGGGTATGTTGAAATTAGATAGAACGATATATCGTTAAAATGACAGATGTCCTTGGACCCGGTTTGACCTGAGCATAGCCTGCTCACGGTAAGATTATTCTTTCTATGTTGAAATCATTCGGAATTCACTAAGAATGTCTCGTGCAATTTATCATCGCTATCATCGGAGTCTGTTGCAATAGACATTACATTTCTGTACGCGTATATTTCACTGGCTATCTATAAACCACCCTGTAGATGTTAAGGTTAGAATCCTATAAGCATTAATGTTGACTTTTTGAATTTCTAAAGCAACAAATACTTGTAAAAGTGAGTAGTTGCACACCTTTTCAATGTGATTCGCGTTAAAAGTTTTAAATCATAATTAAATCACTTTTTTCAAATATAACTAAACCTGTATGCAGTATCATTGCAAGTTTTGATCCACCCGGTGGAAGAATTTATAATGTAAGCTATAGTTCATTTCTTCGATCCTTCTTTTGTATACTTTTTTATGAATCAGACTTTTTTCTAAGTTATATAATATGCATGGAATCTTGAAATGACGGGGAGGTGGCATGGTTTTTTTAGCTCTTGAGAATGTAACACAGTACGTACATCTGAAATAAATAAAGAGCTCTACTTCCTACCTCTCTATTAGCAGTTTATCTCCTCTTGGAAAAAATTAAAGTTTGTACCTTTTCTTAAAATTAAAATATAGTTCTAAAGGAAAAAAGGAGGAGTTAGGTTACCCTCTCCCCTGGGGATCTCAACCTGCGAAAACCGCATATAAATATAAACTATAAAAAAGTTATGCAATTAATATTAAAGACATCATAACTTGTTTTTGTGGGATAGCTATTTGGGATGTTATTTCATCAGAACCCATCATAAGAAGACCTGGTCCCAGAATTATGAAGTAGTCTAATAAAAAAGTCAATATATTTACACTCTCGTATTGTCTTGTGATTAAAAAAATTGAAAAAATGAAATGCTAATAAAATGTGTCTCTATATTATATTACGCTGAAATTACCCTGATATTTACAAATTTTAAGTGTAATTTATGATGTATTATATTTTTATTAACAATTTTTCAGGCTTGATATTGGGTCCCTCCACCCTTCAAACAATAAAAGTTCAATCCTTTATACTGTCGGACAAAATAATTACCAAATCTACCTTATTTTACGATCATTTAATGTGATGGACATTTATTGGCTATGGGTTCCACATCACTTCAAATTTTAGAAAATCGTCTGTTAAATTCAACAAATATATAGGTTAAAACTTTTTTTCCATGGGAGTGATCTTTTTGGGGTTTTTTTGTTTTGTTTTTGTTTGTTTGCTTGTTTTTGGTTTTAGTTTGTTATTGTTTTTGTTTTTTTTTTGTTTTTTCTTTGGGGGGGGGGGGGGGGTTGAACTTTGGTCCTTGGTCCTACTTCCTGAATTAAAATATCACTAGTTCAAGTCTAAAAAAATGAAAAGATCAATACATGTATCACTATGTTTATCGAATTAGCAGAGAGAGAGAGAGAGAGAGAGAGAGAGAGAGAGAGAGAGAGAGAGAGAGATTGTCAATCTGTAGTAAACAATATGAAAAATTACACACCAAAAGAGCCCTGCTTTAAGTACTTCAGTACTTTGAGTTTTGCCCCTGTAGTTATTCATTTGTGTATCTAATGGGTACTCTGCCTGTCCTAATGTGTAGCACTGGCAAATAATGGAGTGGGGGGGGGGGGTATGTACATGTAAGCTTGCTTACTTTTTTTTCATTATTGTGAGATATATACGATTTTAAAAAAATAGTTAAGTCCCCTTCAGCTTACATGTATATTCAAATTCCCATTTTCCCATGATTTCTCGTGTTTTAATGACATTGATTTTAAAAAAAACCTGAAATGTGTTGAAGCAACCCTTCAGTTCAGTAAAATATTGTTTCGCTCGTGAATATGTTGGGTGTTTTCCCATAATATACATGTGACAATGTAAAGCTAACGCTAAACTACAGATTCTGGAGAGTTTTAAAGGTAGAAAAATGTCAAACTTTAAGACAAATATATTTGCAATATAATTGAGAGTTATATCTGCACTTAACAGAAAGAATATTTGGGAATTCTCACAAAATGATTGACATAAGTATATCTTGTTAGTGTTAACTCTAAATGACTTTTTGAATTTATATTTAAACCAAACTCAGAATTCTTAACAATAATTTGGTGAATTATGCAAAATTGTATTCTTAAAAGGGTCAAAATGCTATTTTTAGTAACAGTGCTGCAGAACCAAGTTTAGACTGACCACATCAAAAAAAAAATCGTGGCAAATTATTTCATATAGATGCGCACTATTACACACAAAATATGAAGTTGATCAGAGAACCTTGCTCCCACCTTCTTTTGCATGGTTTTCTCGTAGGCATGCTCTTAAAGAAAGGTGACTTAAACGAGCGTAAATGATATTCGATCCCTTCTCTCTGGAACGGCGCTTGAAATTATATGTTTTGTGTTTCATATGATAAACCGATTTCTGAATGCTCTTCCTCTCTCTCTCTCTCTCTCTCTCTCTCTCTCTCTCTCTCTCTCTCTCTCTCTCTCTCTCTCTCTTTCTCTCTCTCTGAATTAGTCAAATTATATTTAAAATTTACACTTTTGGCTAGCTACCTTTTTCGATAGTCTCCAATGTCATTAGACAACTTGTGATCTTTGAATGGTTTCTGTTTCGTATGGTGTTTAGCACAAGTTTCACACAAAAGTTCCGGATCATCACATGTTTGGCAAAAGTTTGTCGCTTGGATAGACAGGTTTTCAGAAGAGCAAGGTTCGCATAACTCTTTTTCGTCTATCTCCTTCTTACTGAAATATTTGAAGAAATGACTATGTTTAGTTTTCAACTTAAAAATGCATCTCATATTTAACAAGATTAAATTTAGTGTTGTGAGATATGACAGTTAAATTTTTGTACATATTAAAATGCATTATAAAACATTATTTGTCAAATAATATAATGCATGTTAGGAAATCTTTTTTGTACATGTTTACCATATGATAAGCCTGTTGATTTATTCGAAATATATTAATTTCTTCATACATGTGAGAGTGAAATACCGAGACTTTCTAACATACAGTTTATCACAAATTGAGGGTTTAAATAAGTGGTAAGTTTTATGTCACACAAAGGGTGTTATACGTAAACATGCTACACGCAGTAATTCATCAACGTCAAATTTCGATATTGATTGTTATAAAATTGATAGGTTTTAAAGTATACACATTAAACATTTAAACATATTAATCTTTTTTTTTATATGTTGTACATGTAAATATATTTTATCTTACTGTTATTATAATGATTAGGGGCTTGGACTGCGCCTGTTTCGCACACTAACTTCAATGTAGATTTTATGTAGGATTAGAATGATACTGGTTTCCAATTTTTTTTTCATAACGCATTACGTTGATTTAATAGCCAGTGATATATAAAATGTAAAAACTATTAATAAAATGACCCAAATGTTTTTATGAGAATGATTTATTAATGATACATGCATCAGAGGTTAAAAGATTAAATGACTGATATTTTCAGCCCTTACAGCAGCCCTCCACCCTAAAACAGCCCGGATCTTGCACCTATGAATTTTGCTTTTTTCCCTTTATTTCCTTATATAAAGTTGAAACTGCGTGGAAAGAGATTTACAGACCTACATTTTAAATGATCTACAATTTGCAATAACTGATATTACATAAATACTTGAAATAGATAATGGTATGAACGCGTATCAATTTTATAAATCGGTTAAATGGCATAAAAGTGTGTGGACCTGAAAGGTCTACTTCGAAAAAAGTGATATGTTTGCCTTCTAGTTGTTCGACGAAACCTGCCGTCGTAGAAATATGAATTGATGATCCGTAAATCTAATTGATTCAAAGTAAAAATCGCTGTATACTTTGAAACAAATATTGAAATTAGGTGATTGTTTTGCATATTTGATTTTATTTTGATAAAACATATGTCATTCTACAAAGTATATAGTACTTTTTTCGTAAATCACTTTGTCGGCAAACTTTTCTTACAACCCTCGTGCAAGCAAAAACGATTTTTCTTGTTAAAACTGGGACTTTGTGTGTCTAGATATGCTTTTGTATGTTTGTGTATATCATAAAAATATATTGTTTGTTCAACTTAAGAAAACCTTTGGTACTAACGCAGAATATACAAGATATATACAACTGGCGTATCTCTTGTCAAGGTGTGCATTTAAAAAAAAAAATACTGGGCATACGGGTTAGATATATTAATCCTGTTGATCACAATTAATGAAATTGTTGTAAAGATAATATAATTGGTAAAGAAAGCTCAATATTGTTTAACGACTATATTCGGAACAAATAAATGGAAAACTGGTGGCTTAAAAATTTGGACATTAAGTACCATTAGGTTTTCCTTAAAATTAAAGATTCCTTAATATTGTCTGAAAGCTTACTCAAATGTATCTTTACGCTTACTCTAAGCTGTCTTAAAGAAGAAACTTTAAGCGATATAAAATATGGCTTAAATGTGACTTAAGCTATCGTTTCCCTAACAATTATTCATCCACAAAAATAATAACATGTACACAGGTAACTCTCGATAGCTCGAAGTTTATGGGACCGAGAAAAAACTTCGAGGTATTAAGAGTTTGAGTTTTCAATAGTTCGGAATTTTCCGGGTTGACCGACGGGTTTTAAAATTAGTATTACCGGATGTTATGGTTAAGCCATTTATTAAGTGCTAGCCTTACGCACGTGCCTTTTTTTTTCAGTGAATTATACAGACCCGGATGTTTGAAAAACTAAATAGAAAAAAATATTGAATAAATTCATGATACACTGTTAATATTAATTTTATGCATCATATTAACCTGAACTTTATTTATTTTACAACGAGTTATTAACAAGTTCTACAACTTAAATTAATATCTCTCGTTGGTACGGATGTTAGCACAAGGGGGCCATTGGTGTGGAAAGAAGCCGGAGTACCCGGAGAGAACCCACGTGTCCAAGCGGGCGACCACCATACCCTATCACATACAACCACTGTCGATCACGGGGATCGAACTCGGGTCGCATCATATTATGATCAGATTGCTCAGTACTACTAACTGGGTATCACCCACTGTTCCCACTATACCGTGGTCCTTCCACAACTGTAAGAACTTGTTTAGCAATAATCATTATAATGACAATGATGCTGATACGCATTATTTTTGCAGTTTTATAATTCTTAATCTTTGACCATGGCTAAAAATTATCGTTCCGTCTTAATTAATTTTTCATTTTCACTGCGTCTCCAAATTATCATAAAACGGTCGGTGTTAATTATAGATAAGGTACCGGTTTGGTCAATCATCAAACAATTATCACCTTGCAGAACAAGTGTCTTCTGAATAAACAACCTGTGACACGGGTCCCGCGTCTAACGCCTGGAGCCATTTAAATGACCAAGTAGGTGTTTATTAAGTAACGCTTGGATATACACAGCCACTTCGAGGTATCGATAGTAAAAAAGTATAGATGGATTCGAAGGATCAAGGGTTTCGAGAGATCAAGAGTTCAAGAAGTCAAGAGTAGATTTGCTTAATATTCAGGAAAAAAATCGGGACCCTAGACTCAGTTCTAGCGATCAAGAACTTCGATCGATCGAAGTTCGAGCCATCGAGAGTTACTATACGTTCACTCAAATAGGTTGAACTGCTGTAATTTCCAATTCAATTTTGAATATTGTTCAAATGCTGCAATTACTACATGGCTTTACCATTTCTTAACTTTAAAGAGAATATTTATCATACATTGACAATGGTTTAAAACAATGCAATTTACCATTCCTCATTTCGTTCCCTTACTACGAAAAAAGGTGAAAAGCTGTATATTTCCAAATGGACATCATTCCAATCTCATTACACTCCACAAAGTGTAATGATGCTGAATGGTTTGATAATCATTATCATTACAGTCCTAGTATAGTATTTTTTTGCAATTGAACTATCGATGAAGTCATGACTTAAAACTATTCAAACTTGAATTGGAAATGTTTGTCTTAAGTTTCTAAAATTTACACATTTTATGATATGGAATAGATAGAACCTCTAGCGTCTCTCTCGTTTGGTACGAATATTTTAACGTGATAATTAATGAATGTTCATAAAAGGTTGTGTACAATCAAATCAAACAATACTCTGTCCCAAGATATCCTAGATTCACATTTTGCTTGGTTGAATGATATTTAAAAATACCTCAGGGTTCAACGATGTTCATTCCAAAGTATGAACAATTTCCAAGATTTCTAAGTCAAAACGCCCCTGCTAGCTTATCTGGTTTCAATACAATGCTAAAAAATGTGATGTCTACGGGAATTTTGTATTGCAGCAAGCCCGGATGATAACGTTGTAAAATTGCGCAACGTATTCCGAGTGTATTCCGAATGAAGAAAAGATGTAAACATTCCCCCATTATAAATCTCCGTAAGGAATCTTTTTTCGTTCCTGCTAATTTTTCCGAGCGAAAGATGATAATGTGTCAATGAAATTATCTTTGATATTATCCCTTACAACTATGTCAATTGCACTTCTTTCACAGGTATGTGTATTTTTATTAAAAATCGTCCAAATGTGCTGCATAAATATCTTGGGACAGACTATCAAGTTTTTCTTGAAAGTTGTTCGAATATGGGCAATGCTATGCATTATTTCAAAAGACACTTATCTGTTTAAAAATGAAACTTGGGAGTAAACTGATTCCCAAAAAAGTTTGTATTACAATAAAAAATAATGTTGAAGATTTCATCAACTTTCATGATTCGTGGTATTTCAAAAATAGTTTGTTCTATAAAGAATACTGGTCTAAATGACATGGCAAATTTGAGGATATGTACTAGCAAGGTAAAGTGAGTTGATTTCCAGATCATACCCGTAATTTTTATTTAGTTTTTTATTCATTGTTTTCTCTTATCCAAACATGATTTTCAGTACTATATTTATTTGCTTTTGTCTGGTTACTCAAAATGATTAGATGGTTAAATATTGAAACGTGCATTTTAATGCATACTGAAAATGCCCTTAATGTCACAGATTTCATATTAGAGTCCCTGAACCGTTTTAGAATTGTTCATGTAATCAGTAGTTTTTGATGATGTACATGTATGTATTATACATTTTCAAAATACGTTTCAACGTTTGGAGATAGTGTGTACATTTATGTATATTGTTTAATACGATCAATGTAAATCACAAAAGAAAGTGTATACATGCATATCATTCTCATTCTGAAAATAATTTCAGATCAATAAATGGCAAACATAATACTACACAATGGGATAGGAAATATTATATTTAGAATAATAGAGAGAGTAGTGTGTTCAAAACTGGTGGCGGACATTAGCCCATACATTTTCCAAAAACAATGCTGACATTTTTAGCGACGTGCATGCATTTAATACAATTTCTCTGAAATTTGAAGGCAGGCGGACATATGGTAATGACTGTTGGGGGAATATACGGAATTTTTGTAAAGGCGGACATAACGATGATTTTTTCGAAAAAAGTGGCGCACATTTCGTGATGGCGGACATAACCTGACGATTTTTAAAAAAAAAAAGTGGCCGACATATCGTGACGGCGGACATAATGTGACCCTAACAACATCTCCACCACTGACATGTAATTAAGCCTTATTGATAATGTTGAGCATACTTCAACAATAAACATATTACAAAGTTATGGTCTTACAACTCTTAACAAGATAGATTAAATCGATTGTTGGACAAATGAACAGGCGACAAACAATAGAGAATACATCATTTAAAGGCGCCATTTTTTTCAGAATTAAGAAGTAAACAGCATGTAAAAAGGAAATATTTACAACTACCAAGTATTATTTCCTCTATTTCTTACGGAAACTTATAGCTAATTCTTAGCTATATTGAAGCAGCCAAAATGAAATCTACACGCCCTGTTTATCGATTGGTCTAAACCTACAGCGACTTAAGAAAATTAACTGACTGCATGAAATAATCATGAATGATGTCAGACTCAAAGTCTCACAGGAGACGATTTGGCTTTTTCTTATGTACATTAACAGTAATTTAGTAAATTTTACTAACTTTTTACTGACTTTTCATAATCAATTTATTAATTAGTTAAAAGAAAGATGTTAATATAAACAATAAAATCCTTTCTTTGATGATTACATCGGGTTATGAAGGTAGCTATCACTGCTAACGCAGGTTATGTATTTTTTTTCTGCAATGTCCCGAATGAATCACCAAAGAAAGCATGTTCTTGTTTAAAAAAACTTGGTTGGTAACGTGTTTAAATCGCGTGAAGCCAGATGAAGGGAACTTTCTGATTATCACCTTTTTCTCACCTTTTATTTTTTATATCATGGTTTGGTGTTTGTCGAAAAATCAACTTTTCAGAATGAGAAATGTTCTCTTTTTCAACTGTTGACAAGTTCCGTGTGCAAGACAGCAAACTTTGTGAACTCATCTATGGAATAACATATATGATATGATTAAGTCTAGAACACTGCTGTTATATAACTTTTTCTACATAAAGTGTCTTAAGAGTGTAATTTATTATTGTGCGCACTAAAAATTCTTTATAAACAATGATATGTTATTACCGTATAGTCAGGAACATCAGTTTGTGCAATGTTACGTTCATGGAATAGCTGGTTATTGGTATCGATTTGTTCAGCTTCATCCAAGTCTTGTTTCTCATATGATTTATCTTCATCTGTTACAGTTTGCACACAGCCTCTCTGAAATTAAAATAAAATATGTTGTTCACAATAAGGACAAAAATAAAACGTTTTGAAAATAATTTCCACAATTTATCTTTTAAATACGTTTCATGGCAGTGTTACAAAATGAATAAATTCTTCACGAGATTTAAATTATGACTACCGGAATATACCAAGAATGAGGTTCATGAAGCGTAGAAAATAAAATAAACATATTTTCTAATCCCCTCCCTTACCCCACCCATTATAAACAAATAATCAAGGAAATATTAAAATTGCAAAAAAAAAACCAAATATACAAAAAACCCAAAAACAAAAACAGGAAATAAATGTACATGTATATATGTACCTTGTTCGACATATTTATCTATACTGCTATATAAAATTATGGAATGGATTTTTGTGCTTCGATATCAATAAAACGGTTGAGAACTATCACAGTAAACTTTAAACCTATTTTAACTATATTAACGACTTAGTTTTTCTATTAGCGTTAACTTGTCATTTATAATTACCAAAATTAATCCTTAAAATGCGGAGTTTAAACCGAAATTGATTTAAACTTTGTAATCTCCCAAGATCTTAGCTTCCTTTGTAGTCTACACTTAAAGTGTAGAGAACTACAAAGGTCAATCAATGTATTAAGAATGAAAAGTATTTTTGTAGAATATATGCAAACTAAGAATAAAGCATTGGACAGCTGGTGATATGCTTATCTGTTAAATTTGCAAGATTTTCAATTTGATAATGATGTAAAGCTATAAATGATCCAAATTGTGTTAACAAAATTAACAACTCATAAGTTAGTTGAAATACCCCAGGCATGTACACACACACGTACTATAGTCGTCCCAAGATATGTCTGTTGCATATGTTCTTAAATTTTTCGATATTCATTAATACCTCTTCGTTTAGACGATGTTCATTCAATAGTATGGAAAAATCTCAAAATTTCCCCTTTAAAACTTCGCTTCTAGCTTCTCAGGTTTCTATACACGGCTAAAACGCGGGGGTGTTAAGGAAGCATATGAAATCTAGGTTACATATACATGTAATTTTGTGAAATCACAAATCTCAGTTATTATGTACATATTCAAATACTTAAGCAACAAAACATAGACCAAAACAAATAAAAGATATTAAAGACATAAATTTTCATAAATTAGATTGTATTTACGTAGATTTACACATTGGTAAGGTCTGAAAGTCGAATGCCGTGTAAATTTGACCGGAAAGCATTGTAAACAATTCAAAATATACGTAATCTAAAAATTCTCATAAAGTATTTTGGTGTGAGTTATTGAGAATTGAACAAAACAAAACTGTGAGAGATGTTAATTTAATCTAATATTATTCGCTAAAAGGCATGTAAATTTGATTTTATTTCTCGGCCTGGCTTTCCTCTGTCGTTGTATACGATATAAAAATCTGACGAGAACAACACTACATCGTATATTCTGAACTTCAAATTTTACAAGTATCGATAATTTGATCAAAGCTTAAATTGAAAAGTGCTGCTAGAACCCTGTGTCATGTGTTGTTTTAATGTAACTTATCACTTTCCGTGCAAACTGAATAAACGTTGGGAGGGTTTTTAGAGAACCGGATAAATAACTTTTTGAGTAAGGAGAATATTGGAATCTAGCAGCGGTTTTTATAAAACTGAGACGTTTTTTCTTCACTTAATATGTTTATTGTTTTGAGGAAACCGCATGGTAGTGTTGTTCTATCTCATTTAATGTTACGGAATATACGTATATATTGTTATGTTACATGTATAATGCACCGGTATGGCAATGATCTGCTACCCGATTTTATTGCATTGACATCTCTTAAGATGAAAATACTTAGTTTTTCATCTGATTTAATACAGTTATATATTAACCTCATGATTTTCAATATAACAGTTAAGCATAGGCTTCCTAATACCACCCGAATAAAAAGACGGGTTTTTTCATTGCTAAGGAGATGGAGATACCCGGGTGATAACGTTGAACAAAATTGGGAGGCATTATGAGTGACTTCAGAATATGTAAAATATGTCAACACTCCCCATTATAAATATCCGTAAGAAATTTGTTTTAGTCCCTGTGATTTTGAAGTTATCTTGGAAATTTTCTCTTTCATCAATTTTAATTGCACTTCTTTCACAGCTATTTGTATTCTTATTAAAAATTGTCCAAACGTGCAGCATAAATATCTTGGAACAAACTATTCGAATATTAAGTGACCCCTCGCTAAACTGGTTTGATGATGCTTGATCTTGTGTTAACATATTTATTATCATAATTAATAAGTATAATGTGCACAGATTTTGCAGTAATATAGACTTTTTTTATACATGCTGATCAATTTTGTAAAATATATGAGTAAAATTCGACATCGCTATGTCATATCTACTAAAAATGTAGAAAGAACGCATACATTTTCAGGGACGTTGGATCATTCGATCTAAAGTCTTAACCCTTTTTTTGTTTATTTTTTTTTAATCTACACACACAGCTTAACCTAAATTCAAAAATTAAATAAAATAAAATTAAGCTTGGTGTCAGTATGGTTCTTTCGCCACTACAATGTATTATAATTTTTCTGCACTGAAAGTGCAACTTGCTAATAAATCGCTTTTCCGTGCAGATTTGATATATCGAAATGAATAATGAGATCAATGCAATTGTTTACCATTTAGAATAAATAAAATTTAAATCATCATATCAGCAAAGTTCACTTGATCACCTGGCTATCATTGCAATGATGCTTTCATGTGCAAACTCTTCTATGGTGTCATAATTGATTAGATTCTTTGATGCTGTGATGTCATTTCTCCATTATGGCGTCAAACATGATTTGATAGATCTTTCTCGCGTACTTAACGGCTCTAAAGTAGTAATTTTCACAACATGAGTTGAGAAAAACTTAACATTTTCAATTTTAGAAATGTAAATGTACAAAATCATAAGCTGTTAATATAATCAAATATATAATCTGAATATTTTTCTGTTCGTGTTAATCAAAGAATTTAAAGAATATATTACTTTTTTGATAATTCAAAACAGAGATTGTAACAAAAAGTACAATATTCCAGAGTAAGCGGTAGTGGTAAATCCTACTGTAGTATCTCCATTGAATGTAAAGAAAGAGGCCATTAAAATTTCATAAGTTATAAAGCGGGTGCTAAGGTTGAGACATAAGAGTTCTTTTTTTAAATTTCATTGACAATTCTTTATGTGCAATCACTCCAAAATTTGAAGTCCTGATTTTTGAAATACTTTGATAAAATTATGATTGCTTGTAAGAAAGCTAATAATGTAAATAAGTTTAAAATTTTGAAATTTCTTTCCATTATTCAAATCAGTGAATATAATTTGAAAATAAATTTCATCAAATAAAATTATTATTGCAGAAAATTAAAATTGTCAAAACAATTACAATGCTAAAAAGGAGGACAATTTCTATCAACATTTCTCTCTTTCAAGGTAAGAAGGAAGTCATGAAAATGATATATGCTGTAGAGGACACCTTAACATTGACAAATAATTTTACACCCAAAGGCTCTGTTTCCTCTTAACATGTAATAAGCATTGGAATTATTTAGGAGTCTTAATAGTTTTCTAAAAGACTTTAAGAAAAAAAAACACATGAGGAAAAAAAACCTCAACACCAGAGGTCTATTATGTCAATTGGAGATACAGCATGAAATAAACCACTTTAGGCAACAATTTGACTTCACTTTTTCTAGAAATTAATGACATATAAGCTAATGTGCTAATATATAAATAAATATTGAAAATTTTTCAAATATTGGAACACTATGAAGTAATTCCGAATGCACAAAGCAATCTGGAAATTTGGAATGCATTTCAAATTAAAAAATTAAAAAGTTAGGGTATTCTAAAACTCCTGAGTTACATGTATGTATAAAATTGCTATTTTTCTTCTTAAAAAACCTTCCGCCACAAAATATAAATATTTGTAAAATATACGTAATATATGATTCAGAACTAGAGGTGATCTAGAGGAACAAACTTTTTAATGCAGGTTAAGACTTTAATAATGATTGGAACGACATCGAACGATTTTTTTTTTCATTTAAGATAAATAGTGAAATAATAAAAAAGATGATGCTATCAATTAAACTTGAGCACAACATATTCTTTTCCTGAAATGCTATTTGCATTTACAGGATAAATGACCATCTATCAGTTCTCCTTAAAGATAGCTTAAAGGTGCTTTTAAGGTAGCTTAAATACGATCTTTAAGCCACCTTTAAGCTATCTGTGTTGGTTAAAGGTGGCTTAAAAAAGCGGTAAGATGGCTTAAAGGCTGCTTAAAGACTATCTTTAAGCCCCCTTTAAGGACAACCTATCGGTCCTTAATGTCCAAACTTCTTTATGCCACCTTTAAGTTACCTTTAAGCCACCTTTAAGCAATTAAAAATCTTTTAATTCAACAGTGTGCTTTATTTATCAGCAAAATGTATTAACTTTATGACAGAAAAGGTATTAAAAACGTTTTTGTTCTAGAAAAAAAAATCAACACGCCCAAGACGAGGATTGAACACGGAACTTCGTTTACCATCATCACCTCACTCCCTCTGCGCCACAGCAACTTATATTTTAGGTGGTTTTATATCCTATAAATTAGTGGCTATTGAATTAATGTATTCAGTGTGTATTTTTTACTTGAAAAGCTTTTGATTTCCATTCAGTTTGTAACAATTAATTATATCTAATTTATAAATTACACGAATCCATGTATTTAGAATAAATATGGTACTTGGTCTTCAGTGAAAAAATATATATTATGCCTAAATGGAAACCGTTATGCTTACTATAATACTTAGTTAATGAATTTAAACCGAGTAGATATACGTTCACCTAATTCATAGCTAAATGAAATTCAAGGAGGAAGATACGAAAGCCGAGAAGGATCATTCGAGATTCGAGAATCAAAATACGAGATTCGACATACGAGACTCAAGATTCGAAATTTCAGATTCAATATCTAAATTAACCAATCAAATCATGGATCTGAAACCTGTATCCTAGCAACATCAAACTGTTCTAAATAAAGATAATTCGTACATGCTCTTTCCTACAAATAAATGTCTTAATAGCTCTTATAAAGTAAATTAGTGATAACACTGTTGACTTTGCGAATCTATGTGATTGTGTTTGTCCTGTATGTATTTTTCCCCGAACCATTTTAACCCGTAGTGTATTCGCCCCAACTGTGTAAAAATCGGCTCGCGAAGTAAGGATCTGTTTAATCTAAATAATTAGAACTGAGTGTGGTTTTAGCTATGAAACGAAATTCAATGAAATTATCGACATGTCAAAATATAGGTTATGATAAAGTTTTAAATCATAGAAGATATAATGATTTACAACCTCAACGACAACAATCCAGATAGGAATAGTGTATTGTAGGGTATCAATGCCATTGTCGATATGAGAGAGAGAGAGAGAGAGAGAGAGAGAGAGAGAGAGAGAGAGAGAGAGAGAGAGAGTTTTGTAGTGTCAAATTCAATTTTGATTAAGAATTTGAAATTGATTTGATTTGATACAAGCATATATAGACAATAATTAAGCATCTTAAAGGAGAAAAGAGAGGAGGAAGCTAGGGTAGGGCAGACCAACTAGCAAGCTTTAATTTTAACGGTGTTAGCGCACCTGCGATTTACATCGACTCTCTCCCTCTCCCTCTCTACTCCCTCTCTCTTTCTCTCCTATCTCTCTCTCATCACCTAGCATATCCTTTTCCGTAAGGGAGTTTGGGGTATTTGTAATGTCTTACTTTAGCCAGCAAAAATGATAAAAAAAACATGAAATTGTCTTTAAATTGTGTGCGGATGTTGTACTCAATAATCTGTTTTCAGTATATAAATTTCAGGGGGGGGGGGGGGGGGAGGTATAGTCTTAATTAATTTGTCAGTTATACTGTCCCCACTTCGTTTTCTCTTTGTTTTCCAGGCTTTTTATAATCCCGCTAAGAAGAAGAGGGAGTATAATGTTTTACCTTTCTGTGTCTGTCTGTCCGTCCGTAACAACAATTTCTGTCGCATTTATCTCAGCAACTATCTATTGCAGATTCTATAAATTTTTACACAAATTTTTTGTAACAAAAATTTTCAAACAAATTTTTCGTCAAAGATTTCTCAGCAACTATTCATTGCAGATGCTTGAAATTTTTACACAATATTTGTATAGGCATGCCATATCGTGGGGTATATTTTTGTACCAATCAGACGTCAACTTCCTGTTAAATGAGTACTTTGTTTATTTTAAGCAAACATTTTCAAACAAATTTTTGTCAAAGATTTCTCAGCAGCTAGTTATTGCAGATGCTTGAAATTTTTACAAAGTGTTTGTTAAGGCATGCCATATCGTGGGATATATTTTTGTACCAATCGAACGTCAACTTCCTGTTAAATGAGTACTTTGGTTTTTTTTAAGCCAAAATTTTCAAACAAATTTTTCCTCAAAGATTTCTCAGCAGCTATTTATCGCAGATGCTTGAAATTTTAACACACTATTTGTTTAGGGATGCCATATTGTGGGATATATTTCTGTACCAGTCGGGATG
This sequence comes from Magallana hongkongensis, assembly GCA_015776775.1. Classification (NCBI taxonomy): domain Eukaryota; kingdom Metazoa; phylum Mollusca; class Bivalvia; order Ostreida; family Ostreidae; genus Magallana; species Magallana hongkongensis. The sequence goes on from VIAA01000027.1 coordinate 238,010, forward strand.
CCAGCTTTCTTTTAAATGTCGACTTTGCTTATTTTGCATATTCAAATCAGAGCGGGGGTATCACTAGTGAGCATTGGCTTACAGATATCTTGTTTTTTTATTTGGCTCGGCAAATTAATTTCAAACTTTCTGTGGAGCTCCATTACGATGCACTATAGATAAATTATGAGCAGTTTTACTTTTGATAAACTGGTATATATCCGTACTTGATTTTAAATTTGACTCTTATAATCGGATTTAATGTTCCAATAAATATAGCGTAGGAAAGATTAGACGGGACTTTTTTGCGCATATCCAACTGTACCATTTATTCAACACAGGTATTAGCACTCATCGAGTTCGACTTGCTTTCCCTTTTTTATCCTCTGGTTTTAAAGCTATTAATTTTTAAAATATTTCGAATTTATGGCCTGATTATATATAAATTAGAGCTGCGCTGGTGCATCTATTTTTCTAAATGGACCAAAATATAACCAAATGGATCTTGACAAAATTAGTTTTAAACGGCTCATTTTTCAATTCTAATCGGGTATGTCCTTTATAAAAATCTTGAACCACACACATGTTTAGCAAATAAAACGACAATTGATTCATTTTTTTATGGGGAGGGGGTGGTGCCGGTAAAGGACATGTATTGCTTGTAGCAGTTGGGTTATACTCTCATTTGTAATAATAGGTAATACTACATATTGATATAAAATGAAAGTTTCCAATTACATTGTACATAGCTTCTATCATGCATTTTGACCCGTGCGATAGTTTAAAACAATTTTTAAAGCATTTAATGTAATTCAACCGATCATTTTTAAGGTTTTCCGCTGGGAGCGGAAAACCTTACTATTATTCTGAAAAAAATTCAAATTTCTTCTTATTTTTTTTTCTTCTAGACGCCAACTTTGATCCTTAATATCTCGCTCGTTTGTTCACCGATTGTTTTGAAATTTTCAGGACTGATAACATGCCGCGTGATGTTGTCGTTGCATTTTTTATTTGAGGAAAATCCCTATCCGGTTTTGAGTTATACCCCTTTTAGTAAAATTTAACGACTTCTTTGTCCAGGGGGTTTAGCTTTAACGATGACTGGCAGAGTCTCAAAGATGGGCTGGTTTGGAAGCTAATACATTGAATTTGTGCGAGATATATTTTATTTATTATTTAAATGCAAATAAAAGGGGTGGTATAGATGTTGAAATAAAGGTAAGAAAAAAAATCAAAAAAATTCGCGTATTTTCCGTGTTAGTTTTCTACCTGATAAAAATTTGTTATAACATGTATTTTAAAAGTTCTTGGTCTTACTCAGACCTTTCATTCGGTATGCCGAAAAAAATGGCTGGCCCTTATAATTAGGGAGTTAGAGGCGTCCAAAGTTTCTTGTTAATAACTTAAAAAGGAATAAAAATTTCTAATGCATTATTGAAGCAAAGTTGTAAAGAAATTAATTTTAAATCCTTCTATAGTATTCAATTTAATGTTTTCGTAATTTATAGTCAGTATTTGCAGAAACAATTGTTGTCAGTTTGGTCCATTTTTGTGGGGGTGCGCACGTTTCTGAGGTTATGAAAGGGCTTCTTGTAATGCACTAACGGATACATTTAGTGCGCAAAAATAATTCCACATAAAATTCCCAAATGTTTTTATTCATATGTACAATTTCATTTCATATAGATGAACCTCTTTGACCTTATTTTTGTTGTTTGTTTCATAACTGTGCCCCTGTCTATATTTAGATGCATTACGAGACTCAGGTAACCGATCGATAGGAGAGCCGCTAGCTGTATTCAGGCCGTCACCTAGACGACAGTGCATGTGCTTGTAGAGCTGGACATACACGTTTAACGCCCCACTGTGTTACTGTAACAGAGACAGTTTGAATTGTTTCAGTACTGGGAGATGTGTTAATAAAATGGTTCCAATGCATGGTAATTAAACTCAACTTTTCTACAATACGTATACACGGCCGTCTTATAAAGCACAATGTGTATTACTGACATGACAAATGTACGCTGGCAATTTAAACGAACGCGGAAATTGCTCCCGATAGAACAATTCTTTTAAAGCAAAAAAAAAAAATACTAATTTGCGATGGATATAATATAATTATCATCGTGGAGATGATTTTAAAAAGTGAACTTAATATTCTTATACGATAATATTTGAATCCAAAGCCGCTAGTTTTAAGTTACGGTTATTAGGGATATTAATTACGACTTGCCCCGCGTTTCAGGTTTTTTACTTGCAAAACATCTACAAACAACCTTCAGCAGCAACTTATAAATTATTTATTCCATACACAATTCTAAAGAGGTAATTCACAGTCTTTACCAAATTTTTTTCTCAACACCTGCCCTTCGGGCAGGTGTATCAATGAAATGTACCAGCCCGAACAAAAATTTACATGCCCAAGAAAAAACTCACAAAAAAGTTTTATTAAAGTCATTTTATTCTTAAAGTTAATATCTGCATTTATGTATTTATATTCTCTCTAGTTCTCTTTCAACTTCAAGCTCTGTTAGTTCATTATCACTATCATACCTGTTAACCTTCCAAAGCTGCTATGTGGGAGAATCTCCCCCTTACCAACTTGGCTAAGGGGGAGATTTTGCGTAAACGACGTTTTTTCACGAGAAATGCAAATATATTAAAAATACTGTTATATACCTTATTTTACCATTGTAATTAATGCATTTGCAATCATTTTAAATCTTATTATTTTTATGACTACCAGTGTGCAATTACAACTTGTGTTGCTGTACATATTCAGAAAACTATTATTTTGTTTGCATGGTACAATACAAGAAGCCAATAGCGCCACTTATTATATGAAGTCTTCTTATGGTTCAGTACTGAACCATCACTGCATGCTGTCGACATATAGGGTAAACACAGAAAATTTATTTTGTGTATTTTGAATATGCAGTGAAACCCAGTTAAGAAAATACCAGTAAATAATATTCATTAATATTATTTTTTGCCTTATAAAGAGGATAAATTTTTAGTTCACAAAACAACAAGTATTTCTCCATTATCATTTAAAAATGATCTCTGTTGTAATGCCTATAGCATCCCTGTAATTCATAGTACCTGTACTATAAATTTTAAAAACTCTTGTGAAATGCTTTTACACTTTTTCCACATGCTTCACTTTTATTGGTAGCTTGTATAAACACCCAGTGTTCCAAACTCACTTTGATTTTTACCGACCGTGCTGGCCAGACAGAATTAGTCACGGCTTACTGCACCTGTTAAGTGAAACCACTGGCTGTGTATTGTTTTCTTTAGTATTACAGAGTAAAATCAAGATGTTTTAAGCTTTTACTTATTTTTTTTATCAGGCCTATGCATAACTAAATACGTAATTGATTTAAGTCAAAACCGGAAGTAATCGTAAAAAGTAAACTAGAATATACTTTGATCACGGTAGACAGTACTTAGATGGATTTTGATATATTCAATCTACACAGCAGCTTTTTGAGCTCAAAATCATAGAAAAACCCGCAGTGGTTGTTGAAATTTGCATGTAATGATTCAAAAGATTAAGTGGGGGTGGGTTATGTGGAAGACAAATACGATTGCAGGAGAAATTTGTCTCCCGCGTGGGAGATAGGTTGGATGGGGGAGATTTTAGATTTTTATGCCGTTTTGCGGGAGGGTTACAGGTATGTACTATCACTATCAGAATCTGATTCTGTGTCACTAGCTATCTCATGGCAAATTTGTTGCCATCGATGTTAAAAAGACGCTTTCATAACTACAAATTCAGTCGGGTATTGCAAACGTTTGTATGATTCGAATCAAGTGGGTTAAGTTGTACGAAGATTTATTCATATTAGTTAATTTATTGAACGAATCGATGTTATAAAAAATGGCGACGAACGTAAATAAAGTATCTATTGGAGATTGAAGATTGGAGATTTACATGCCCATCGGGCTTGCGAGTGTGTAAGTTTCACATGCCCTCTTTCATTTTTACCAGGCCCCGGGCATCGGACTCCCGGGATTTGTCGCAGACTGAATTCAATGAATTTTATAAATGCTTTATACTTGTATACATTCGCTATCTTCCATGGAAAAAAGTGGCATGGAAAAAATGTTGTTCAATGTTCATCAAATACACTGTAGCCTTAGCAATCGAAAATAATTAACAAACTGTATATTGATAGATTGACATATCAACAAACATTCAGACCCGCAATGGGGTTTTTTTTTTACAAGTTCTATAAAATGTAGACTCAATGACTGAATTCTTTACCGTTTTCCGTGTTGTTTAATTTGAATCACGTGTGTACGTTATGTGTAGCCATATAGACGAACACTTTAACTGTTTAATTTTTAAAAGAAATTGTGTACATGCAGAGCAATGCAATGCTAGGACAATTAAATTCCAACAATGTATATGGTGAGGCCGGTCAGACTGATACTGGTTCTGCTTGTTCTACAAATAGCGAATGTAAGACGAAGTATTTGGGTGTTATATTTTAAACAAATATAAGTATTGCTTTCTTAAAAGCTTGCAATACTCAACAAAGTATTTTATTGGAATCATTCTTAGTTACCTTAAATGCATATATGTACCGCTCGGTCTGTATCCCGGAAAAATTGACTACCATCCGAAATTTTTCATACAAGGTCTACAGACTTGCAGCTAACATTACCTTTAAAAATACATTTTAGAATTGCTGCTGTTTATAAATTCATTAAAAAGACGCGCAGAATCAAGTGGTAATATGTCGTTTGATGTGGGATTTATGACGTCTATTTTTATTGTCTTCATTAAAATTATTTCATTATTTCAAGCTTGTGGGTGGAATGAAATAAGTTTCACATGCTATATGACATAAAGATGTCCTCTCCCCACTTTTTCTCGCAGCAACTATTTTTTTAAAATTTACATAAAAAATTGAATTATCATGGAGTTGCCCCCCCCCCCTCCTTCCCCATTTTTGTAGCATGTAAAAAAATCATGAAATTATGAGTGAAATTTTGAAAATTTTGGAAAATTCTAAAAAAAAAAAAAATCTTTTTTTTGCTTGTCAAGATTTGTTGGATGAGTTTGCCCCCCCCCCTTTCAAAAACGATGCTACGTGCTTGGAAATTCCTCATTTCTTTATTCCCCTCTTTAATAAACAAAACAAACTAACAAACATAACCGATCCGGATAAATATAATTACATGTATCAAAAATAAACTTCAAAAACAAATTACACATTCATCCTTCACCCACAATATTGCCTTTTCGATATTTGTCATCGTTGTAGACCCGTGTAACAATCTGTTACATTATAAATGTAAGTAGGTGCTTGCACGACAAAGAACCCCTTGCTGATCTACATTTTCATTAACGCATACAAAGAAAAAATATATTTTGATTTATTTTTGAATTTCTTTTGATGTAAAAAAAAAAAAGAGAAGAAATTGGTTCTCAGTCTCTCTTTATGCCTGTTTGTTAGCGGTTAATCCAAGTTCATTTTGAATATCCTTCTGTAATTTAAAAACTGCGATGTAAATTTTTTTTCATGCAATATTTCGGATAAAGCAATGAAGAGTTGTTTCTTGAAATTTTATTAGACCATAAAATTGTAAAATGCTGACATTGAAAATTATGCCCGATTTCTTTCTTCTTTTTAAGGTAAAACTTTATTGATTTAAAAAATGATTCTTTGAGACAAATAAATTGACATAATCAATAAGAGTTTGACAATCTCTAACTGCAAATCTGTAGCTTTTAGTCAGAAAAAGAATCGGATGGACGACCTAGGACACAGATCGTCCATCCGAATTTCTTCAAAATTGCCATTATTTTCGTACGCGGATGCAATACTCAGCGAGACTAAATGGTTCGTATCTTAAGTTTTAACTGCTTTGAAAGGTAATATTGGTTTTCTGATAATTATGAACATGAATAATTAAATAAAAATGGTTAAAATTATAGTAAAATGTAAAACGTTTGCCAATGGTCTTTTTACCTTCGTACCGGGCACAACCACAGTCCCACTCTGTGAATAAAATGCGGCGAATCAAACTAGAGACAACGTGTTAAGATCTGCATTTGCTTATAAACATGTAGTATCATCGTGCAAAATGCACTGTTCAATTATAATTTTTTTTTTTACTTTACTTGTAAAATTCGTAATTTTTTCTCACAGTTTATTTCTTACAAAGTTACTTTTTTATTTAGTGATTGACACTTTTAATTTTAGACTTTATATGTCGATTTCAAAGAGACAGAGTGTCATGTCTCAAGGACTGTTAATCTCTTAAAACAACATTGTGCAATTATCAGATTTTCATTTCTTGGACATCAAAGACTCATTGAGTTTATTTAATTATTTTATATCTGTGAACCTTTCACTCAGCTTACTTATATCATTACCTGTCAATTTATACTCATTGTTAAGATTCTTATAAATAGTTATGTACAATTGTCAATGCGCAGTCTGGAATACGGCGGCCAGCCCCGGCCACGTCCGACTCTCCCAGAGTCTTGAGTCCGGAGGCCACTACTGGTCATAGCCGAATTGTTTGTAACATTTCTGTCTGTTAAATTGTTATAATGTTGCCATCGTTGAGTCTCGTCCAATAATGTGGAATTCTGCATCAATGGCCTGTTTATTTCTCTGGAACTGTATACTGGTGGACCTTCGGGAATACGGCAAACCTACCCTTCGTTTTAGCTTACGGCCCACAGCGCGCCACAACCTTATACCTTATACATTTTACGCCAACATTCCCTCACCCGGTTCGTACTGCACACGACCGATGCAGATCCAGACGAATTCTCTATCACCGTAAAATCTACGCGGTCACAGAAATATAATACTTTGTTTCTCAGTGTTTACACATCTAATATTGTACTATGGTCAGCTATCAATTTTTTGTAATACGTCACAAGTATGACGCAGCTACGACGTTGAAGTTGGAATTAATTTTTCTGGATCCCCGCCTGATACGTCCGCCTCCTTGTATATTAGAATTACATGTACGTTGACCATATGTACACATTAACTTATTCGGCTATGTTATGTGACGATAACATTTTTTGTCAATGTATTTGCAGGATAGGTAACAAATAACAGCCCATTTGTAGGTTTTTGCACTGATTATTTGAGATAATTTGCTGCCATCTTTTATCCATCCCCCCAAACCACTCAGTTTTTTTAATTGGTGTTGTGTGTGTATGGCGACAAATTGGTGCACCACTCGCCCCTTGTAGCTTCACCCTGATTACATTTTATCTGGCTAAGTGTAATGTAGTAGTATATTTATTAAGTACACACATCTTTGCAGTGCTTGTTTACATCTTTAGAGAGTTACTTACATACAAAGTAAACATTTGTATGATTTATATGTAATTATTGTCAATTTGGATGCAAGGGGGGGGGGGGGGTAAGAAACTACAGAGAAACTTAACTTGTGATACATATGCCTGTCTATACCTTCTATTCTTTCTTGTTGATATATTAATGAATGAATTATAAAAAATACAACAATTAATTTTGAAAAACTCATGCACAATAAAATTTTAAAAAATTAGGGATACACTGTTATATAACTTCTAATTCCCTGTATTTTCGTTCTGCCCCCCTGCCCCATTTAATAAAGCGATCAAAATATTTGAGAGCATATAGGTACATTTTCTTTCTCAACTACTTACTAGTTATTGTATTTTTTTAAAAATATAATAGTTATTGTATTATATCAAAAAAATCCTATTACATGTATATATCTGAAGAAGAAAATTGCACCTCAATGCGCTCAAGTTCTTAAATTAAAAATATTCAACAATTTATTTTGTCTTCTCCATTATAATTAAATGACTGTTGTTTGCCTCGCGTAAACTCGTGACTTTTTTATTACTTTACTCACACTTGATTGATGAATACACTGGAATGAAAAATGTTGTCACGTGACATGTTAAAGAGAAATAAAAATCAATGTTACCGTATTGACAGTCACATCATTCTAATTTACTATGGCCCACCCATTATTTTCATTTTTATTAAAAAAAAAACAAATGGCTACAAACCAGGATACTTTTACGCTGTAATATTTTCTTTGGAATAGCGATAATTCTTTTATTCCCGCAACAGAAATGTGTCAGAACTATGGAAACTGTTTTAACGATGTCGTTTTTATTTACTCACATTTCACATTATTCATTGTATAAAGAGGGGGCCCCAGAGAATAGTTATATACAGCATATTATTCTTCAATTTTTTTGTGTACAAGTATTTAACATATTTTATTCTTATATAATTTCTAATGATCAACCAAAATTTCAGCGTCAATCGTAGAACTATAAGCAAGATGAGCTCAAAATTTTGCTAGGTTTGAGTCATATTTTGTTCACATGAGTTTATTACATTCAGCTTAAGATTATTAACTTAGTATTTCCTATTCGGCATTTAAAATGGAAAAAAATGAATGGCCTCAGATCTGTGTACAAACATAGAATTGTGAGCAAATATCTGTATCTTGCTTATAATTCGAAGCTTAACACTCAAATATGGTAAGTAAATAGAAATTCTAAACAATTAAACACAAGAAACATGCACTATAACAAATAAAGAACACCATTTATTTTTCAAATTGAATCATATACATGTATATACCTACATATTTCCGTCAGCGATATTAAACTTTTTTTAAACTGAATAAACTCGAGAAAATTCCGAGCATCTCAACAAAACATATTGCATTATTCTACCATTACGCAAAAGATGATACCGAATTACCGATAGCCTGACTGGATTGCATTTTAGTTCTTTCTTAATACATCAGATGTTGCTTAATTTGCGCAGGTAAACAGTAAACTGTTTGATTTACCGAAGTCTCTGTTTGATTTGATACGTAAAAATCAGGAAATACAAGCGACAGTTCCCAGGTTAACGCAAAGCATAAATGAAAACGAAACGTAAATCACTATCACAACAAGCTAACACCCCCGTCATATGTGAAAACTGTCAACGCATTGAAATATTTAGCCTCAATTTACTTCACAAAATCGGCACCAATGTATTTTGCATGATTCAAAGATTCCCTTCGTACACGAACTGTTGCACAACAAACAAATTCATCATTGTCAGATCGACCCGTTTATCATATAGTGTCATGACTGCTTTAAACAAAGAACGTCGTTTTAGAATTATGGAATACGAGTCTTGGTAAAATGGGTAAGCAAACCCGGGCCGGGGCAAAATAAAAACCGGTGCAGATCGGCAATCGTCGATTCCAATTACGTATTATTTTGCAGCAATATTTACAGCGAATACAAAAATACTGGTCAGTAAATATCTTGAAATTTTAATGAGATTTGCAGATTAATAACTGTCAATCTTTTGTTCTGCCCTGGCCCGGTCATGCCTACCCATTTTATCAAGACTCATGGATGCTATAAATTGCTTGAAACACGCCTTTTCTTTCTTAATTTTTTCGTAATAACTCAGATTTGAAACAGAAAGAGCCCAAAATTTTTGCAATTTATATTTTCCTTCATATAAGGATTATTCATGCTAAATAACGTTGAATTTGCCTCAGTAGTTCTTGAGAAAAAGTGTTTTTAAAACACTCCCCCTTTTTTTTTTTTTTTTTACAGTTTTGAGGTTTTCTCCGCTATCAATGAAAATGTTTCTTTCATTTCTGCAATTTATATTCATCTTTCCATAAAAATGCTTTGAGCCAAATTTGGTTGAATTTGGTAAAGTGGTTTTAGAGAAGAAGTTCAAAATGTGAAAAAGTTTACAGACGGACAGACGGACGGCCGGGCGGACAGACAGACAGACGGACAAAATGTGAACAGAATAGCTCACTTCAGCTTTTAGCTCAGGTGAACTAAAATCGATAAATAATGCATATATTTATTGGTGAAACCGGACTGATTATTTATATTTAGATTATTTAGATAGTAATCTTCATGCGTGGATCTAGAAAAGAAGAGGTCAGGGAGGATGGACCCCTTCCTCGGGAAAATTGGAGCTTATTAATTTTAAATAGTAAAATTATTTAAAATTGGCCTAGGACCCGCGTACAAAAAAAATTAGCTCCGCTAAACCCGAGGTTTAAACTATTATTGGTGGTGAAATACCCCAGGGTTCAAATGCATCACGTGGAAATGCACCAAGGCAAACAAAATCACTTAGATCCGCGAAGCACACTGCATTATTACTAGTCTACTAAATATTATGTGTAAAAATAAATACAAAATTAATAATTATTTAGTTAGCCTATGGAGAAGTGAACATGCATAGCATTTATTTCAATTTGTATATAAGAGCATGTACGAATTATCTTTATTTAGAACAGTTTGATGTCGCTAGGATACATATTATCAGATCCTTGATTTGATTGGTTAATTTGGATTTTGAATCTCGAATTTCGAATCTTAAATCTCGTATTTCGAATCTCGTATTTTAAATCTCGAATCTCGAATGATCCTTCTCGGCTTTCGTAGGAAGATGAAACTATTTCTTTTATTAAATACATTGAAACTATGAGGGTATTAGTTTCCCGGTTTTCATGATCACGGCGCCGTTCCAGTATGTATAATTTTAATAATATTGATTATTATACATGAACATTTACAACAGATCTAGAATAACGAATTAAATGATATATGTTTAAATAGTTTAACGGTATACGTGATTTTTAAACTCTCAATTCTATAGCAAACAATATAACCAATTACTGGTGACGTATTTACTGCATGTGGCAATTGCAAATGATGTATACATGTACATGTACATACATTTGTATGATGTACCAGGCCGGGTATGTGACAAAATTACCCATACACATATATTTGAATAATTAAGTCCCATTTAGGATCACCGGTAAAGTAATTAATAAGCCTCTAGATTTTACTCTTACATACATGTTTCTTTAATTTGTAGATATAACATTTTTAAAACCCAGAGTTAGGAAATAATACTTTGAAAATGAATTACAAATGTAAATGTAAATAGACTTTCATTCACTAGACTTATGGTATACACGTACATACTAAGATTTCAACGCCTTTAGAAACCCTGACGTGCACTTGGTCACACGACACACCTGTTGTGTATATCTTGTATATTCTGTGTTAGTTCCAGGGGTTTTCTTAAGTATGACAAACAATAGACTCTAATTATATATACACAAACGAACAACACTATGTCTAGACAAACAAAGCAGTAATATCCTGCCCGGTATAACAAAGGCAGTTCAGAATCTTTGCATCTTTAACATGTATCTAGCAGATCTCGAATAAGACCTCGAAACTAGAGCAGAGCTCGTGGTAAAGCCACGAGTAGGTTTTCCGTTGTTGCTGCGGGTTGAAAATATATGTGATATGGTGTCAAACGATTATAAAGACTAAACTTTCAGTTCTGCTTATGTTTAAAAACGTGTTGTGATTGAAAGCCTGTATATAAAACGTGGTTTGAAAAAGAAAGGACGAAAATGTTTTACAAAAATTATTTGTCGAACACAGTTTGTGTAATCGTTTCAAAAACTCTTTAAAAAATGAAATGTGAAATGTCGAGTTAAATTTTCAAAGGGAAGCAAGCATTGTTATAAACAGTATACTCATGATTCATGTTAGGAATTGTATTTTTTTTTAAACTGAACCCGCCTACAAAACACGTAACCTTTTCTCTAAAATAACTTCTTTATTTAAATCTTTCTAAATTTTTGAAGACTATGTGCACGTTAAGAATTGTTACGTATTGACAACATTTAGTAATTAGTCAAACTTGATGGCATCTCTGGACTTTTCTATAGGGAAAAGTGTGTCGTCTGATATTATTTAGTGATACGAGTAGACTTGGACATTAAATATAGTATATAGTCAGCTAAAAAAAGATTAGCGGGACAATTTATGCAAAAGCGAGCATCTAAATTTTACACCAGATGGTGCTGTTTCATAGAGACACCGTTATGTAACGTTAATTAAATAACCTTATTTACAGAAATGAATATTACTTCTCTCAACGATGCAATAATATGCAAAATCCTTATTTTTATGTCAGTGGGTTAACTAATTAAATTGAAAAGAAACTTCATTTGCGCTTGCGTAAATTGGAATTCTGGAAAGGAATTAGACAGTCCGTTTTAGAGAAATTCGAAGAAGTTATGAAACTGGTCAGTTTCTAGATCAAACTGCGCATTGATGTATTAAATGACTATCATGGGTATCGTCTGTAGCCATGGTCCGAAATCCGTATGTGCAGTCATACATTGTAAGTACATCGATACACCGTTACCTCCTCACCTACAGCCATACAATTGAGGGTGCAACCTTCATATACACATGCATAGTATTATAGTTCTGGAAACTATTTATCTTGTATTTTGATATATTGGGTATTCATTGTTCACTTAAAATTAGTATTCCACTGGCTGTAGATAACCGTGTATGTAAATTAAGTTGCATTACAACCTCATAATACACAACTTTCATACAATTAGCAATAAATAAAATCCCCAATAACGCACATCCATCTCACTTAAGTGTAACTTTGAGAAGCGCATATATTTTTGGGAGGCAGACATGTCGCTATATCATAGTCTGCAGGTCAAATGAACTATCATGGTCTTTCAAAGAAATAAGAAATCTGTCGACAGTACTCTGATGATTTCTATGACGATCGACTGCATTGCATAATGTAGTAGTATTTCCCAAGAACAAAATTTCCTTTGACTTCAAACTTTTAATTATAATATATTATGAATTATTCTGTTTATAACTATAGAAGTTTAGCGTGTTCAACTTATTTTAATTTATTAGCCACATTCTCAGGTTACTATTTCAAATTTTTAATGTGAAGATGATTGACTTCGAATAATAGTCTTATTGTTTTTAAATGCACCCTTACAACTGTTACTCAATTACATATGTTCTGAGTTGTGTGCGCTGAAGCAACACAAGATTTTCGGTCGCACTGTGGCGATTGAATTAACACAGACTGACCAAATAAACAAACGGGTGGGAAAGTGAAACACGTGAAAGAGAAAATGTTATACATAAGAAGAAGTCACCAAAAATGATTTTCGACAGATCTGGATATCTTTTCGCCAATTAAAAAAAACCCAGCGCGAGTACTTGCCAGGGCGGGAGGAGGGGGACGACGCAGCAATGAGTTCGCTTCCACACGGAAACGAACAGCCATGTTGAAAAACTAGAGAGTGATTAATATTTGACCGATATAATCTAATCTCAAGTTGTTTAAAACTCATGTGAATATTCTTTAAAATAATAATCAAATGCTTCAATTCAGGACAATTCAGGACATTCTATTATCGACCGCTAGCAAACATGTAACATGGAACTTTGATTATAATTTGATTTGATTTTTAAACTACCCTGTCCGCTATCGTATAATAAATCAATGCTTAATCAACTGTACAAGTAAAATAAATTTATCTTTTCTTATTAAACCTATATAATAGTTGAAAACATATAAAATATAGTCCTGTCCGTGCAAAATATGAAACATGACCGCGGATCACTTGTCCACTCGCGCTGGATCTTCTCGGCGATGTGCGAGGGATGATCATCATTTAATATTTGTGTGTGTGTGTGGGGGGGGGTTAAAAAATGTTGATATACAAACCAACCATTACTTATGTCTGACGATGTTTCTGATTTGGAGTAATATCGTTCATTAATACTCATTTACACTCAAATGTTTAGATAAATAAATACAAGATGGACAAACTTTTATAACATAAATTTAAATTAAAACAGTTCTTGTATTTACGGCTATATAAACTCAAACACGTTCTTATTTATTTAAGTGTGCGTCGCGATGTGCGAATCTTGTATATTAGATAACCGCTTACCGCTAGGTAGTGCAGCCGTGGCTGATCTCCTCGGCCTAGGACGAATGATATTATTACGTAGAGGTACAACGCACAGACTTGCAGAGCTTAGAACCCAGGAAGATTTGAAAAGTTTGCAGTTTAATGACCATATTCTATCAAATAAAAGTTCTTTATTTTAAACTTAAAACCCGCAATTGATCTATGTCTGATATTGCTTAGATTGAGAATGACATTGCTTTTATTAATTAACTGAACAATTTCTTAATTGACACCCAATCGTTTAGTCCATAAACTTGTATGTGTAATCAAAATAAAACAATTCTTGAGTTCGCGGCTAAATAAACTCATATATGAGAGATGCAACTCTCGTGTATTAGATAACCGCTGACCGCAAGGTAGTCCAGCCGCGACCATGGTGACCGATTTTCTCGGCCGCGGTCGAGGGAGAGTTTCGTTAACTTGGCCAAATTGCCGCGAGTACTGGTCAACAAGTATCACTTTTTACCCTCATATTATGCAATACCCGAACACAAGAACAGTTTTATGAGATCAATAAAGTCACAAACAAAATTTTTGCAGCGACGCCCATATCGAAAAATTACTGTTTTAGAGTTATGAAGCAAAGACTTTTAAGAGATCTTTAGGGGCTCGCCCCCTTTTTATGGTATCAAATGAAAGCTCTTAATATTCTGCACAACTTTTGTTCTATATGTGTCTAGAAATTTTTTACAACTAATCGTTATTGAGCTAAGATAAAAGCAAAATTTGACATTTTTTGAAACATAAATTTCGATGGAATTGTTTAAGACGTATACGTGGGTTAATCAAACATGTAAAACTAGGAGGACAACGTTCAAGATGTCTACATTAAAGATTTGTAAATTAAAACTACTTGCTACGGATCAACTCGGAGCCATTGCAGGTACACGAGACCCACTAAAAATATTCAAAGGGGAATAACTCAAAAACGGAAGTAGAGATTTCACAATATTGTGTGCTATAGTGAGCTATTGTCATTTCCAATAAACACTGAAAATTTGAATAAAATCTAATGACGAACAAGCGTTGGAAACGGAAGACCTTAATAATGAAAATTGACAAAAATACATATCTTAAACCGATTATCAGATTAAATCATGCATTATTGGTTCATTTTTTTATTTTGTTTAATAACCGGATGAACTGAGAGAGAGAGAGAGAGAGAGAGAGAGAGAGAGAGAGAGAAAATTTTATAACGGCAATCTATGTCCATTGGAGAGGTGTTGATGATAGCGATGTGTTCAATGGAACGACAATTAAAACTACCTGGAACACCCCACCCCCCCCTTCCTTGGAAATTATATCATCACTCGGATCACCCCCTCTCACCCGTATAAAAGAGCTTTTGCATTTAATATATGTTTACAAGATGAATCTGTTCAGCATGATCAAACTTGACTTAAAGGGAACTTAAAGATGGTGTTAAGACAACTTAAAGGGAGCGTAAATGTCACTTAAGGATGCTTAAAGGTGGCTCAATGGTGACATATAGAAGTTTGGACATTAAGGACCTATAAGCTCAGCTTAAAGGTGACTTAAAGGTGGCTTAATGATTGTATATCCTTTACGCAACCTTTACGCAACCTTTAAGTCACCTTTAAGGAGTTGCTTAAAAATTGTTTTTCGCCCTGTGATTGGCGTAATCATACAAATGAAAATTGTTTGTATTACATTATAGTTTAAAAATTTGGCTTTAACTGTAACAAAAACAGGCTACAAAAAGAAAAAAAATATCCCCGATACGCTCAGACTAATTAAACTATATTGAAAACGATATCCGAGGGACGGTGGGGCGGTGTGAAGATCACCCTACTCAGGGAAAGGTCATTCTCTCCCATGATCTTTGCCTTTATAGTCCAGTAAAGATATATTGAAGAGAAAGAGTGCATAAAAGGAGCATGGTTTCGGTAATACCTTAATTATCCCTGTGTGCAGGGTTGTTCATCCAACTCGATGAATCTGTGTGTGCACAGATTAGAGCCTAATTTTACATGTATAAAAGATTAGGTCTTAAATAACAGTCCCCTTTCAAGTTGGTATTATTGTAACAAAATCCTTACAGTTTTGTAAAGTACGGTACAATTATGTATTTCTGGTATTCTTCTTCAAGCTTCATAAAAAAACAACGTGTTAACATCTTTGTAAATATCTGCTCAAACAGTTTTATAATGAATTGTAACCATTTAATGTGTTTTAGTTTTAAACTTGTTTATCAATATTTAAGGACAATGGTGACTAATATAAAGATAAAAGTGATAGACCTACCCTGTATAATGTTTTATGAAGATTTGATTTTAATATGATACTATTTAAAAATTGATTACAATTGGGGGTATGCCATACTGCACATAGTCCATTAATTGATATACTATTATTAACGTTTTCTGAGTATTTTTTATTCATTTATTTATGTTTATTACAGCGCAAAACAATGATTCTTACAAAATGTTAACCAATTATTAAATAATATACATTGTATCTCGGCAGTTGAATAAACATTTGTATTAACTTAGATACTTCTGTAGAACGTACATCTTTTATATAGCGGTGTAACTGCTTTTTTCCCTTTTTTTTCTAAATTTAAAGTCATTATTCACAACAATTCATATTCATTTTTGTAGAATGTTAAAAGCTCTATGTCAAATATCTTTTCTTGAAATTATGTTAGATTTGTCTTTCTACATTATTTTGACACATCATATTCTAGGGGGAAAATTCTTTCTTCTTCAAATATGAATTCAACAGCAAAACGATTCTTTATGAAGTTGTACATTAATTTGTAGATAAAAACAAGTGCCTATTGTAATACACAACTTTAACAATACTCATTTAGGCTTTTTATGCATTAATGTCACCTCCGTACCCAAATAAACAACAACAACAAAAACCAAAATTTCACTTGAAAATGACCTTCAAAAAATTTGTTCAACTTGATGTTTACGATTAGAATACGTTTAGAATTTTCAACTATCATTTTCTACTAACCTTGTTTGATGCACTCTTTTCCTCATTAATAAAATTCTGTGAACCTTGTATATTCTTTTGCAAATCTTCTTCAGTACTGTCGTAAAAACAAAGGTCATTTATAGTCATTTATCTCTCCCATTAAGTTACATGTAGATGTTCAGTAATACTATATTTATTTGATTGCTACATTTAAATATTAGGCACTTGCGGATAAAGACAATAAAAAAGAAAAACACAAATATTGTTTTTTTTATTCAATGGAAATTTACAAAAGTTTTAACTACAAATAGCGTAAAATAGCCACGAAGTTTAAAATTTACAGATCCTAACACCAAGTAAAAGCCAGCTATACCTGACAGGAATTTGAAAATATAAATCTATTTACAGATGTACTTATCGGATATTTTAAATATAAAATTGGCTCGTAAAAGGTTATTTCTAAATCAGATCAAACTTTCATTATTTGAAATGCACGTAAGAACAATTTCATAAAACATTTTGACACTATTTTCTCCTGCACTTTGTACAAGTTCAAAGAGGACAGATGTGTGGTTTTTGTATGTTTATTTTAAGAGGCAAACTATTTGGACTAACAAGAGAAATGCCAAAAAAAAAACTTTAGCTGTATTTACATTCACAGATGTAATATGATATATTTTTGCCTTACTTTTCACCAACTGAATAATGCCAGCAAAAGGAAATGAAGCAGAACGATTATAAAATCCGTTTATAAGCACTATAAAGACGACAACTTTAAGAAAGTTGATATCCTTTAGCTGCTACCAACACAATATGATTAAAACATGGTCTATTCAGTAGTTCAATGATTCTCTAATAATGATAATTTTTAACAAATAGATAATAATACATATCAAAATATGTATCACATCTAATACCAACCCGAGAACCCAATATCAGCCCAAGGGCCGAACGGTTTTTGACATCATTGTCATTTTGATTATATATTTGAATTTAAAAAGCTAGTTTTCAATATGCAATTAAAGTAAACCATTGAGGAAATCAGCAAGATTCCAGTTCCTCGAGAACAAGTCTATTTCCCGAGGCGAAGCCGAGGGAAATAAGCTAGCTTGAGAGGAACTGGAATCTTGCTGAATCCCTCAATGGTATACTTTAAGGGTGTTGTTTACTCAGTTCTAAAATTCGGATTGTTATAAAGTTCAATGTCATGAGTAAAATTTCTAAACATCAAAACTATTTATGAAATTAATCATTATTGACATAACATTCTATATTTATTCTATATTACGGAATTAGGCTCAAACAATAGACTTTTAACTTTTAACCAAACAGGAAATTTGGACTAGCTTTTGCAGATTTTGTTTTCCGCTAAAACTTTTTTGGCAGTACTCTAATATTAAAAGTTAAGACTTTGTAACTTAGTCAATCTAATGTTGCATTTTTTTTCAGTTGGTTTTATCTCACTTATTAATTAAAATAATTGTATAGTTCGAATTGCAAACATATTGAAAAATTCTTAAAAACGATAAAACGATAAAAGACACTATATCTCAAAATGTTGACCAATAACGTCATAAATTTTATGCCAACATGATGAGACCATTATAAGTTGTTTAATACTATAAGTGTTTTTGTATTACCATCTTTCAATTTTTTGTAAAATTGGATCAAAATTAGGTAGAGATTTGAAAACTGATAAAGGAAATTCGGATTAAGATATTTAAATAAAAATGTCACTGAAATTATAATGCTACGTATTTATTTAGTGCCACTACCATTCATACACTGTATTTCATTTTTTTTAAATGTTTAATTACTTATAATATTTTCACAATTATGAAAATCTCAATCGCAGTGTAAACTTTTATGGAATTTTTCTTAACTTTTCAAAATATATTCAATGGCCATTAACTCAAAAAGTAGGTCATTAACCTATTTTTTGAAAAAAGAGAAAAATTACACTACAATCAAAATGCAAAGGTCTATAACTTACAATAGATGGCTTTTCATTATCATCAGTGGAAATTTTTTTTTTTCATTCTTAGTAATTTTTCAAAATATATTCAATGGCCATTAACTCAAAAAGTATTTCATTGCCCTACTTTTTTGAAAGAGAAAAATTACACTAAATTCAAAGGTCTATAACTTATAATAGATGGCTTTTCATTATCATCAGTGGATTTTTTTTTTCATTCTGAGTAACGTCGTCCTTAACTGGTTTAGTATACCGATACAAAAGGTTCAAATCAATATAATGTTTCGTGTATCCAAGACGCTATAACGACAAAATGAATATTATTTAATTGCACGCGCGATGTTCCGTGACGTAGCAACTAGAATTAGATGATATGGATATGAATCTTTATGATTTATTCGGAATATTTCTAGACTTTTCCTTTTTTTTAAAGAAATTACTAGGTGCTCCGAAAAGAGGAATATCAGTTCATCGAACAGACTCACCTTTTTTTGCAGGGAATCAGTCTACTTGCAGGGAATCAGTGTGTTTACGGCGATTTTCAGGGAATCGGCGAAATATATCGAATTACTCTTATATAGTTAAAAAAGTAAATTACAGAAAATGAAATCATAGGAAATAAACTCAATATCTACCCAAGTTATACTCGTATAACCTTGGTTGGAGCAATGCACGCTTTTTTTATAATCCGCTTCGCGGATTCTAAAGCGTAAACTGTCCCAGCTAAGGCTATACTTCTATAACTTGGGTTAACATTGAGTTCATTTCTTAATAAAACTAATAACGCTGTGCCGGATAATTATGCCAGTGCCAAGGTGGTATTTTTGCTCCAGCTTAAGATTTATTTTCGAAAAAGTCCATATACCGGTATACCAAATGATATACCATTGACTTAGAGAGTATAAAACAACTTTTGTTTTTAATGTGTTACACCCGATAGGTGAGATATTTAACCTTTAAAAATCAATATCCCATAGGAGAAATCATTCTCCTACAGGAAATAATGACAATCCTATTGGAATTTCTTAAAGTCTGTTGGGGACAATGAAAAAAAAGGTGGTTGTAAACTCTTTAAACATTGGTCTGTCAGACGGCGCATTTGACTTTTTTGATTAATGCAGCTTAGACGGGTGCAAAAATGCCACCTTGGCACTGGCATAATTATCCGGCACAGTGTTTAATACATACGCTGCACTGTTAAGGCTTGCTATAAAAATATCAGCTGATTTAAACGTTCTTAAAACGATGTATCTATTATTACAAAATCGTTATGTAAAGTTATTTTATTATGATATAAATGTGATATCAAATGAAACAGTACAGTAAATGCTACTTTGTATGACACTTAGTGTGGTCCCCTGAATTGATGGTCACGTAATATGTGTTGATAAAATCTCCCGATTGGAGGTCATAAAAACATTTCAATATTACAAGAGCATACCCTTATTTGAATTAAAATTTTATATGATAACTAAATTCTACTATTCTGGTAGATTCTAAAAAGTGCTGCTGTTTTGTATAAAGTTCATCTTATATTAGAATAAATATCAAAGAAATGAGCTCCGGTTGGAATTCAAATGACCTTCGCTTCAGATTTTACGTACATGTATTTAATAATTAATTCTGTAGATTTCATTAAAGCAGCGGCACTTTTTAATAAATTTAACATTCCCTTAATTTATATCCAAAAGATCAAAATGATCTGTTAAGTGTATGCCCTTGTAAAAAGTGGATTACGGTAGGCTTCCCGATGTCAAACGCATCAAATTTGTACATTTAACACTCTAAAAAAGAAATAATACACGCTTTAAAAAATAATTACATGCCGAATCAAAACAAGCATAATAGATAGTATTTAATGCTATAATAATTGTTTTATGATAATGATCCGTTCATTTATAAAATGCATTTTCTCATGTTAAGAAATTGATTGATCCGCCTCTCTCTACACAGAATATGCGTAAAAAAATACAATATGACGTCACATCGACAAGTGCACTGCGATTAGTATGTTGTTTATATTTATCGTTGTTAGACTTACTTCACTACAAAGTTGCACGCATAGGTAATTTTTAATGTTGTTTAATATTTCGTACCCATAACAATTGGAAATTTCTTTATTTTTTAGCATTTTTGACTTGTTGTTTTGTTTGATGTCATAGTTAACATTTCCCGTACTTTCTGGTCGGCGCAACCACAGAGTAAACCTTAACAGTGCTGCGTATTGAATTTACTTCTTATCATTTAATTTTTTGCGATTAATTGTAGATAACAACAGTCATTTAACTTAAAATGACACATTGTACAGTTTTCAAACGTAACGTCAGTCGGATTTATACGTTTTTGACGTTAGTCTTACATTGAAGTAGGCAACATTCGTTATACGATATCAAATAATTCTTTAGCAAATCAGAAAGCGCGTCACAACGAAAACAAAAATATCACTTGGTGAGGTCTACAGCAACGCTTAGTTTTAGTTAAATTTATTTTTATAGATGGATACTGCCGCGTAAGTTTTAGCAGATTTAAATCAAATACACATAAAGGGTAAGGTTTCAAAGTGTGAAGTTTAAAGTTCTTGTTCTTTATGTAGTTCCCGTTTCACCCATCACATGTAATTGTAAAGAATAAATTTTGGTATGAAATGACATGTCTGAATTTAATCAAAATCGTTTTCCCCCGAAGTCAATAGAGCTGCCTTATTTTTTAAAATGGACACGTGCCGCATCGTACATATATGTATCCACATTTAGTTACCGATTTTTTTAAGTGTTAATCTTTAGATCCTTTAGTTGCTTTTTGCTGTAAAGACCTGAAAGAATACGGTAAAGGATATTGTGATGGAACCCGCACGTTAAGAGTGTGTTGTTTATTTTGTTAACTTTGCTGGAACTCCGCACAGAATTGGAGAGTGTGAAGCCTGTCTTACTGAGTTGAATATTCGCATTTGTTAACAAATTTTCGTCGGACTGGCTGTGCTTGGACTTCCGCACATAATTAAAATGTTGTCTTGAAATATCAGACAGTGTACATTGGAATACAGTATACTGTATTTTTTTACAGACTTAAATACCACTTGTTAAACTATTGCTTCGTTTTAAGAGTTTTTAATGAGCGAGTGTTGAGCAGGTGTTACAAACTGAGCTTTCGTCTGAATGCACAATATGGATTCTAAAAACGTTATATTTCAATCTACAATATTTATTTATTTAAATGAAATACAAGATGTACGTCCGAGTGTTTGATAGTTTCTAAAATTTTATTTGAAAGCCATGGTGCATCCTATCGGCCTAGCCACAAATTCAAGATAAAGAAAACCGTCAATCTTAGATTTTAAAAAGATAAGGCTTGTTTTTTAACTCTATATTGCCCCAAAATTAAATATTAATGCATGATTTCCCAACAATTAAAAACAACCTTGCTATTTGCTTTTAAGTATATGTACCTGTTATACGCATGTCCTTTTAAATCACGAATATGACTCTTTATACGTGTAACAAGCTTTTAACACTTACCCTCTAGCAGCAGGCTCTGATTTGCTTTTCTTTTCCATGCTAAAGGTATATTAATCTTTAGCAGATTATGTCCCCTAAAAATAGCATTATATAGGGTTACTAAAGTCATGTTTTCATATTTGTTATCTAATGTTGATATCGTGGTCTCTCTTTGAAGCAATAAAGTAGGTTTTCGACTAGTTTTAATCTAAAGCATTTTACATGTAATTATTATTCTATAGTGTCTTAAATGGTTAAAAAGAGTGTATGGTTAACTCGTAACCATTTTCTGTAAGCTGGTATCTTCATAAAATAGCATGGTTATCAAGGACGTCAAAGTTTCCGATCAAGATAAATCAATTAACTGTCATTTTATTCAGAAATGAGGAAAAGAACACCAAAACGTATTTTTGTTGGTTTACTTATACAAAGTAAATAACTGAAGTAACTCAAATAATGCAGTAATAAGGTCATAACGAAATTCCATGATGCCTGTACTCGTTTTCCCTATAAATGAAAATATAATGATTGGAAAAATATTTCATATGGAATGTATATAGTATTCTTTTTTTTTTAAAGGACATTCTTATGTGGCATATATTTATATCAGGTTTTTGTCAGAACATCGGCGGTAAAACAATTATTTACTGATATTTACATTTTCCAGTGTCTTTGCCTGTGATAACACTACGTATTGATTTTGTACTTTATAACCCATAATACAAATGACGCCAAACTGAGGCGCCAGCGGGTTTTGCTTATTTACATTTAAATGTTTAATCGTCCGATGGCTTACAATTATATAAATACAAGTAATATAGAATCATTCTTTGAATATTATGAGGTGATAATTTCGGTCGGGGCGCGATCAAATATATCATAAAGCCCTTTGGGCTTTATTGGATTTCATCACGCCCCGACCAAAATTATCACCTCTTAATACTCAAAGAATGATTCCTTATTCCTTATTAAAACAACATCAAGTTCTGACTTCAGTCTTTATAAAATCTGCTTAGAGTGTTACTAGTAATTTACGATTAAAGTAATCTCTCTATCTCTCTCTCTCTCTCTCTCTCTCTCTCTCTCTCTCTCTCTCTCTCTCTCTCTCTCTCTCTCTCTCTCTCTTGAACTTAAGTGCTTGTTGTGAATATTGTTCTTCCTGAAGAGAAGCAACATAGTATATTTGTGTATAACCAATTTATCACAGCGAGATTTCAACCGAATTCATATCGTATAATTGTTGCAACCTTAAAACAACATTAACGTGTTTGCCAAGTGCATAACCTTAGTGCTGCATTTAATTGTATCATGACCCAATTATCAAATCCGAAGTATGGGGAAAAAATATCAATGACTTATATGACCTTGATATTATATATTTAATAGCGAGCGCAGCTCGCCGGCGCGCAGCGCCGGCGCGAAGCGAGCTTCTACTGGCAAGGCGTGTGTGAATAGAAAATTCGGACTAGTTGCACATTCATTCAACGGATTTTTTTGGCGTCAGTAAATCGGACCAGTAATGCATCGTTTTAATAGTCCCAGTAGTTCCCTGTAACCATGGCAATTTTTATCACTTCACACTCTCACGAGAATCAGCAAGACAAATTTAGACAGTAAAAACAATAACGATGTAAGCGACATACAGTCAATGTTACCTCTAAAGTTCACCTCAGTACACTTTTAATCAAAAATAATCGTGTGACGTCACAAACGTTTACACATTGATCCGATATATTTTTTCGGAGTCAGTAAATTTTGACCCACAATTCATAGTACCAATGGTTTCCAACCTCACGTTCCAACATCACGTTCTCCCGAGAATCAAAGTAAAACCTTTAAAAAGCTTATAAGATGTGTAATTTTAAGAACATCATGCTTTTTAAGTAAATAAAACAGTATACTTCGCATACTTTTATTTCTCAGGGGAGTTTTAAAGAGTAAGACGACACTTAACCAACGTCAGCTTTGACGTCACAATAAGCACTGATAAAGGGAAATTACTCTAATTGAAGTTATTGTAAATGTGCTGAAATGACCAAAATCCTCTTAAAATCTTGCAAAGGCTAAGATAAAGAACAGCTGACGAATAAGGACATTTCTTCAGATACAGGAAACAGTTGTAAATTGCACTAATTTGGATGAATGCCTCACAAATATTTTATTCACTATAATTACGGTAATTTCCTGAAACGTAACGTTATACGTAGCAGCGCCTTTTTTTAAAGGGGGTGGGTGGGTGGATGGCAGCCTCATCCAAAAAATCTTTGCAAGCAAAAAGAAAAATAAATCATGAAAATTCTAATCCTTCAGCTTTTTAGCAGTTCAATGGTTTCTTTATTTTCACTTCCATTTATTACATGCGGGGGGGGGGGGGGGGGGGACAACACCATGTTCTATTAACATGATAAGCAAATATTTTTAAGCGTAAATTAAAAATAAAATTAAACATTAATTATTTTTTTTTAAGTGGCGGGGCAAATCCATGGTAAGTCGATTTTCTATGTATAAATTGACAAAAATGAAAAAAAATTTAGCATGGGGGGAGCTCTATGATGAGTCAAGTTTTATATGTAAGTTTAAGAAAAAATGTCTACTGCAAAAAAAAGGGGGGAAATCAATCACTCAATCATAATCACAATCACTTTAAAAAAGGAGATGCAGTGCAATGAATATTTATATATTAAAATCTTTATTATTTAACAACATTGTATCTGAGATTAAACTATTGTTCTACATATAAATAAATAAACTATAACAAATCTTATAAACTATGAATAATGAAAATTTACTGAAAAATAGGTATGTTTTATTTTTGGCATTCAAATTTCACGTTGTTAATTTTATTTTATTAATTTATTATAATTCATTGTTTGATCACATGCTGTGCTCGCCCCAACGGTCGCACCGTAAAACATATTATATAATAAGATTTGTTTAAAATATAAATGAACCGCACCATTCGCAGCACTGTTAAGGCTTACTTTGAAAATATCATCGAATTTAAACGTTCATAAAACGATGCATCTTTTATTTCAAAATATTTATGTTATTTTATCATGAAATAAATGTGATATTAAATAAAACAGTATAGTAAAAGCTACCTCGTATAACATCTGTGTTGTCCCCTGAATTGATAGTCTCGTGACATGTGTTGATAATTCTCTCGAATGGAGGTCATAAACACATTCTATATTAATATTACAAGGGCATACCCTTATTTGAATTAAAAAATTAAATGATAATAAATTCTACTTTTTTGGTAGATTCTGAAAAGTGTTGCTGCTTTGTATAGAGTTTATCTGTTATTAGAATAAATATCAAAGATATGAACTCAGGTTGAAATTTATATGATCTTCGCTTAATATTTTACGTATTTATAAATTCATTCTATAGATTTCATCGAAGCAGCAGCACTTTTTAATAAATTAAACATTCCCTTAATTTATATCCAAAATATTGTAATGATCTTTTTAGCGCATGCACTTGTAAAAAGCCGATTTAGATAGCCTTCTTAGTGTCAAACACCTAGAACTTTAAACAGAAAAGAAACAATACACGCTTTATAAAAAAAATCAAATGCCGAATCAACACAAGCATAATAGAAAGGATTTAATGGTATAATAACTGTTTTAAGATTATGCTCTGTTAAGTTAAAAAATGCATTTTTCCATGTTATAAAATCGATTGATACACCTCTCTCTACACAAAATATGCGTCAACATTTACAGTATGACGTCACTTCGACAAGTGCACCACGATCAGTCGGTTGTTTATATTTATCGGTGTTGGATTTATTTGAATACAAAGGTGCGCGCATAGGTAATTGTTAATGTAGTTTAATGTTTTCGTATTCATAACAATCGAAAATTGCATTATTTACTAGCATTTTTGGCTTGTTGTTTGTGTGATATCATAGTTAATACTTTCCGTACTTTCTGGTCGGTGCGACCACACAGTAAACCTTTAAAGTGCTGCGTTGTTATTATGCACTTTGAAAAAATACACACTTTGAAAAAATCTAAAGTGCGTTAATTTTGGGACCACGTCAATGCACTTAGAATTTTTTTGTCAAAGAGCGTTGATATCGTCGATAACAGCGCACATAGAAAAACAATTGTTCAATGTTTGGTCGAAATAATTGATATTTTTTTTTATATACAATAAATACTTGCTTTAATCTTGTTTATCTCAATTGGATTATTTAAAAAAACCAATTCATTCTCAGCTAACATGATAAACAGTTTCTTGATTAGATTTTTTTTCTTTTCTCATTAGCTTATGTATTTCTTTACATAACGAACAACTCGGGAGATTTGAATTATCAAAATAAGACAAAACTGTAATCGGGTAGCACTGTTTTTTTTAGTGCATGCAGCAAAGTCACTTCTTATCTGATACATTGGGCTTACCAAAAAACGAAACTGATTTATATATACTAATAATGGCGATCAATATATATATATATTATTTTATATACATATTTTAACTGGCTTCACTTGCATGTGCTTGTAAACAAAAGGTGCAAAAGGATACGTTAGTTTTTTTTATTAAAATCAATATGATTTTCTAAAACATCATTTGAGAAAAAAACCAAAACTCTAATGCTTATTTTAAAGTTGAGAATCTTTTAAAGTTTGTTAAATTAACTTATTTATTTTATAATGAAGTAATTTTTTTGAATAGAATTAAAAGGTTTTATACTAAAATCACGATTCTTTTACATTTTTATTTATATTACTGTTTTTGATTTACAACTGGTTTACTCCCAGTTGCTTAATATCATGTTTTTAAGGAAAGATGAGGGTAGGGAACCTTCTTTCTGTAATCTATAATATGATGTATTGGTAATTGACCTGTATCTTTGGTAAATTCTCACCCCACCCCCCGTTTACTCGTCTAAAGAAATCACTATGCTATCAACAAATTAGAAAATCAGTTCCACAATTTGTGATTTAAACATATTTTCTTTCAAAGTGCGATAAGTGTTTCGATAAGAGAAAAATGTTGATGTACTTTCATAACCACCCCCCGTTTACTCGTCTAAAGAAATCACTATGCTATCAACAAATTAGAAAATCAGTTCCACAATTTGTGATTTAAACATATTTTCTTTCAAAGTGCGATAAGTGTTTCGATAAGAGAAAAATGTTGATGTACTTTCATAACGCACTTATATTTTTTTAAAGTTTAAAAATTGCTACACACCATTCTGCAACATTACTTACATATAGAAAATTCATTTATAACAATCCGAAACAATATTTCTCATAATATTGTACAATTTAAACCAACGAAACCGAAAAAGGAGAAAAAAAAAACAAATATGAAAAATAATAGAACTTTGCCAGCCTTTAATTCAATCATTTATATCTTCTGATGAAATTTGATTACAGTTTGCAATTCTTTTAAATATTTAATGTGATTACCACAATCAACTAGTATTTTTATGACGGATATATTAACAAAAACATTTCTTTCTTTTATTTCAATAATAACTACTTGCAGTTTCAGTTTGTGTTTTGCAAAGTCATTGCTTTCACTATTGTGTCACTGCCGGTCATATACTGTATTTACTTTTTAAAAGGGTTAAGCAATTTGTATCATTTTCACAATTAAAGAAATCTCAATCATAGTGTAAAATTTTTAGGGATTTTTCTTAAATTTCAAAAACTATTCCTTGGCCATTAATTTAAAAAAAAAAATAATTAAAATATCTACAACTTTTGATTTTTAATTTCGAAAAGTAGTTTATCCTAGCGATTTTTTCTATATGTTGATGATGACTTTTTATAATTGACATTGCACCTCATGTCAAATTAATGAAAAAGTATGCTTTTATTTTACTATTTTAATTTTATGCAATAGTTGATATCAAAATTTAAATTTTATGCAAATTCCGTGAACCTTTTGTGACACAAATTTCATCTTCCTGTGTCTTCGATTAATTGAATAACGCCACTTGTCTACACTATTTTGTGACAACCGTCACACGGTTGAAAAAGGCAACATTATTGAAATGACCATGTTTTCAAATGTTTACAATAATGCAACCTTTAAGCGATAAGCGTGTGCGATCATCATTGTGACATCATGAAAATGGTCACTTAAATAATAAACATCAATGTTAAAAAGTTCAGTGGGATATGAACTTGATTGGTCACGTGATCATATCCCGAAAAGCCTTAAAAGGCTTTTCAGAAGATTTGATCACGTACCAACAAGTTCATTTATGCATCCCGGTGTCATATGATATTTTGATACCGCGAAATATTGAACCCCCCTATAAAATACTGAACCCCGGGTTCAATATATTATGGCTGCGATATATTGAACCCCTCTGTAATTTGTATTGCTATTGGAGAGGGAATTCAAAATATTATATCTGCGATATTTTGAACCAGATATTCGTGCACTTAGGAAGATTTTCATTTTTTTGCCTCCTCGGTCTTCGGAGATGGTGGCACCAGGGCGGCGGAGTCATGTTGTCCCTTTATAACGCTGACAGAGAGTCCGTATCCATGTGATCCATCATGACAGATATTTTTCTTCATGATGCAGGTAAAATTATTAGTATACTAGTCTCTGTCTCTTTACTGTGAGGCATATTTGTGGTATCAAACCAGAACAAATACCCTTCTAGATTTTTTAACATTGTCAAAATATTCTCTTTTTCTAGGTGTAAATTCCAAAAATTTTACAATTTATCAGTTCTGTTTATTACTACAATGACTGAGCTGTAATATAATGTCAAAAATATGTACCTCTCCTTTTTCAAAATGACTGTAATACAAAATGACAGGGGGCACCTGCTAGTTCTCTAAGCTGCATTAGACTGGGGGGTGGTGATAATGTTCGCAACCGCTAAATCAACAGGAAAGGCCAGATTAGGATTATTTGGCTTATCAGAGTCAATAATGAATAAATATTCATGATGTGAATGTTTTTTACTTATAAGTCAATATTTAGCTTGTTTAATTTGCATAATTCACCAGGTTTTCATCTTATCTAAGAGGTTTTCTCAAATTCTGGGTAGAATCCACCCTTATTTAAAAAATTATCAAATTTGTTGATGATACCCTTAAATACATTTTAACAAACAAATTCATTCCGTATTTCATGTATTTTATTTGTTAAAGTCATTAAAAAGCAGTCAATTCATCTTGAGTCTCACTGTGAGCCCACTCTCATTACAGCATTTGCCGAGGGAGAGAGCCTGATACTCAGACGAGCACAGCATAAATATAAATCAATATCCAGGACTCAAGTTTCATACACATTTAGAGGTAGGTATAAGGTTCATGAAAAACACAAATTTGCCTAATTCTGAGGTGAGTAAAATTATGAGAATAGGAATGAGAGTACCAATGCACCGGATGTTGACATCAGAGTGTTAATACAAGATTGAGCCGCGCAGAAAAAGGTATGGCTAAGGTGATTGGCTGAATTAATTGCTGAAATAATGATTATTTCAAAGTAAATTTATCACTGTTAAAAATGAATGATGGATTGAAGAAATACTGCAAAAAGTAAAGAAATAAGAGGAGTTGAAATAGCGGGTTGGTGTCAATTTTGGGATTTGGATTTATTTGCTGCGGATCGCTGTAAGTTGTAAACAAGCTCAATTTTGACCTATAAACGCCATGGGACCCTATGTATTTCTACTGATTTTGTGTTAGTGCTTGGAATGAACTTTCAAATGTGACCAAAAATATATATGTAAGTATAATAGCAAACTAGCCAGGTGGGTTTAAGTTAACATTGAGCCCTATGGGAAATGAATTGGTACTCTTTTCCCTATAGTGTGACAAGCGTGGTTTGCTAGTTCATTTGTGCGTTTATATTTCGTAGTCTTATACGGCGTTTTTGGTCATACATTAACTGTTTTGGTAATGTTAAGGGGTCTTATACACTTAACTATATTGCATGTTAAGAGGTCTTATGCACTTAACTGTGACAGTGTTTGATACGTTAAGGGGTCTGATACACTTAACGGTTTTGTAGAGCGAGTATTGTTCGGCATGATTGTATGGTGTGTAGTTACGGTAATTAGGTAAATAAGTATATTGTGAAAGTGAAACGTTTAATTGAAAATAGTTATTTATATATAATTAAAAGGTTCCAGCAATGTCCCGGTGATGATCAAGCCATAATCACCAGTATTCCGGTATTTAACATCTTACCACCCGTGTTTCTCCTTCGAGTATTCACTTACTACGCTGGAAGCCGTCATCTTAGGACGTGGTACCGAAGGACACATTGTAGGGACATTGGAGGGACACTGCTGTCAAATGTACCACCATAGGAGGCCATGAAGAATCGGAGTTTATAAACTTTTTTTTTGTTTATATTTTGTGTGTGTGTGTGTGGATGTGTATATTTGTAAATTTATTGATTTTATATATGTAGATAAAGATTGTAAATACTTATTGTTGTTCTCTTGCTTGACTGATTAGACACACGACGGATGTCGTGACAAGGAGGTTCAAAATAATATGGCTGCGATATTTTGAACCCCATCCTATTTCCAATTCCCTCTGGAGAGGGGGTTAAAAATGCTATGGCTGCGATATTTTGACCCCCCCCCCCTACCTTCCTATTTCCAATTCACTTTGAAAAAGGGTTCAAAATATTATGGTCGCGATATTTTGAACCCCCCTCTATTTTTCAGTGCTATTGGAGAGGGGGTTCAAAATAGTATGGCTGCAATATATTTGACCCCTTCCTATTTCAAATTGCTATTGGAGAGGGGGTTCAAAATATTATGGCTGCGATATTTTGAACCCCCCCCCCCCCTCCTATTTCCAATTCCCTCTGGAGAGGGGATTCAAAATATTATAACGGCGATATTTTGAACCCCCCATTTTAAATTCCATCTGGAAAGGGGGTTCAAAATAGTATGGCTGCAATATTAACCCCCACTCTTTATCTTTCAGTGCAATTGGAGAGGGGGTTCAAAATATTATGGCCGCAATATATTGAACCTCTCCTATTTCCAGTTGCTGTTGGAGAGGGGGTTCAAAATATTATGGTCGCAATATTTTGAACCCCCTTCTTTTTTCAGTGCCATTGGAGATGGTTCAAAATATTATGGCCGCAATATATTGAACCCCCTCCTATTTCAAATTGCTATTGGAAAGGGGGTTCAAAATATTATGGTCGCGCTATTTTAAACCAACCTCTATTTTTTAGTGCTATTGAAGAGGAGGTTTAAAATATTATGGCTGCAACATTTTGAACCCTCCTCTTTTTTTTCCCTTTGGAGAGGGGGTTCATAATATTATGCGATATCTGAGCATTAATAGTCATAACTTTTGTCAAAGCACCATTATGAAGTCCACACAAATAAAATCTTGACAATTCAGAAGAATATTGATACAGTTTAAAGAAACCATATTTTTTCCTATTACAATATATACTAAGCAATTTGATCCATCCAAATTTCAACAAAGATAAGTGTACACTACTATAAGATGCATATTACAAATTTCAATGATTCAGTATATCACAGGTATAACATTTTGAACCCCCTCTCCAATGGAAATTTATATTAGATAAGGGGTTCAATATATCGCGGCCATACTATTTTGAACCCCTTCTCAAATAGTAATAAATATTAGAGGGGGATTCAAAATATCGCGATCAATATATTTTGAACCCCCTCTCCAAAAGGAAATGGAAATAAGAGGGGGGTTCAAATATTATATCAAAGCCATAATATTTTGAACCCCCTCTCCAAAAGGAATTGGAAAATTGAAATTTTTCATTCAATCAATCGGGCCATACTATTTTAATCCCCTCTCCAAAGGGAATTGGAAATAGGTAGGGGGTTCAATATATCGCGGCCATAATATTTTGAACCCCTTCTCCAAAAGCAATGAAAATTAGAGGGGGGTTCCAATATTGCGGCCATATTCTGAACCCCAGTCTCCAAAGGAAATTAGAAATAGGAGGGGGGTGA
Source organism: Magallana hongkongensis (assembly GCA_015776775.1). NCBI lineage: Eukaryota > Metazoa > Mollusca > Bivalvia > Ostreida > Ostreidae > Magallana > Magallana hongkongensis. The sequence goes on from VIAA01000027.1 coordinate 270,222, forward strand.
AAATATCGCGGCCATAATATTTTGAACCCCTCTACAGAGGGAATTGGAAATAAGTATGCCAAGGGGGTTCAATATATCGCGGCCATAATATTTTAAACTTTGCGATACAAATGAAAATAAGAGGGGTTTCAAAATATCGCAGCCATAATAATTTGAACCCGGGGTTCAATATTTTATGGGGGGGGGGGGGGTTAATATATCGCAGGGATATTTTGAACCCGGGTTCAAAATATCGCGGGGTTCAAAATATTATATGACACCGGTGACCCTATTAAATTGCTGTTTATTACTTATATTTAAATTTACGTTTGGTAATGAAAAAATACTATATATGATTTGAAACGAAAATGACCCCCTTAAATAAACATCGTCATTTTACTGTAATTCTTCGTTTTCTTTGTACAGATTTATATACACATTTGATGTTGTTTGATTATCTTCATTTTGATCTAAGTGCCAACAATTTAGAAATATGATATCATTAATTTTACCTTTCCCGCCATTTTTGCATATAAAGCATGAGACGCGTATAGCTCATTTTCAATCCGTTTTCCTTTTTAAAAAAAATTGAGCGATTGCTTGAGCAAATTAAACATTTTCACGAAAGATGTATCTATCTAGTACTATTAATTGACAAACATTTTGTTTTTGTTTATAAGCGTCGCTCTTATTTACCACTGGGGAAAAAAAATGAAAAAATTGACCAATTTTGATTGAATTCTGACATCAAGTACAGCCAGTGAGTGCAAACAAATCAAATATTTAGGTGAAAGATATATTGTATTCATGTATCAACTCTTTTTAAAAAAAAAGACACAAGAACTTAGTTTACCTGAGCACTTTAAAAATTGGCGAATTATGGGGACCAAATTTGACTTATATCATATATAAGTCTTGTTCAAAATCATTGAAGAGGCATGTCACGATTATGGTCAGATTCTATTTTCATACTTATATTGTATATTATGCTTAAATAAGGCATTTATAGTGATCAACCAACATTTCAATGGCAGTCGTGTAGTTATAAAAAATAAGAAAGTATTTATTCGTTTTGAACACAAAAAAACATTTTTAAGCATGTGTACCATTCATTTTAGGCATACACCTGGACTTTTCAAAAAATAAACAAACCCAAGACCTGAGCTATCTTAACATGACAAAGAATTGCGAGATCTCTATCTCCGTTGTAACTCGACGACTGAAACTCAAATGTATGTTGACCATTTGAAATACCCTTCTTAAGCATTGTAAACAATAAACACGTAAGGAAAAATATTAAACATTTGATGACCAGTATTTGTTAAAATGAGTTGCAGGTAATTCTGATTATGCCCATATCAAGAATAATGAAAAATACGACGACTATTATTGCATTACCTTTTTTCTCTCCTGTATTTGTAAATTAGTTAAGGTCCGTAAGGAAAACCCGAAACACCGTTCGTTGTTGTCTCCTTGCAACTGTGGGCTTTTAAATAACACTACTTTAACATATTCACTGCTTTATGCCTTCAAATGATGTCACGTTCTGTAATGATCCTATCACTAGTGTCCTCTTTGTAAAATTTTAAATGCGCATGACAAAAAATAAAAATAAGATTACCAAGTAGAAACAAGCAGCGATTCAAGTTATTTATAGAACACAAGTCATTTTGAGGTACAATGAATACTTTTGTCGATAAATAAAACAAATCATACTTTGATACATTTCCAATATACGCCTTTTCAATGATACTACCTATCTCTTAATAACACTGTTACATAGAAAAGATAATTGTAATATTCTTAGTATTTTAAAGGGGCGTGGTCACGATTTTTGTAGAAAAAAAAAATGTTTCTGATTTTAATGTTTAGAAAATTTGACAATATTTTACTTTATTATTCTTGTTGTTGGTTATTATATATATATATATATATATATATATATATATATATATATATATATATATATATATATATATATATATATATAATATATATATATTATAATTCAAGTTTGGACAAAAAGACCGACAGCGATAACGCTATATCTCGTTCATTAGTATGTTAATGACATGACAAGAAAAATTGACTCAAAATGATAATGCCCATACCTAGAAAATACAATATAACGATCATTAAAGTCTTACCTTTTTTTCTTTTTTTCAATTGTAAATTAGTTAAGTTCCGCATAGAAAAGATGAAACACTAAAATGTTGTCTCCTTACAACTGTAAGCTAATTAAATAAATATCAATACTTTGAAATTATCATTTCTTTACGCCTTTGCATATTGTTAAATCCTCTAATAGTCCTATCGTTAGGGGTCTGCTTGTGATGCACATGACACAAATATCAATGAAGATTTTAAAGTACAAACAGGATCTAGGTTATACAAAGATCACACATCACGTTGATGATATAAAGGGCTACCGTATTCCAGGAATACTGTAGTCAATAAATTTTACAATCATAGAGATAATAATGATTACAACAATTATAGTAACTTAAGGGGTAAGATGAAATTCATAAACTTATCTCAGCACTTGGTATTTACCGTTAGAAAAAATTAGCATATATATTTAAACATATTTCAAAAGGATATGTATCATTTCTAGCAAGATTGAAGTGGCTTTGCACACGACAAATCACGAATGATTTAGATAAATTAAATTTCCAATCCAGCTGTATTTTGACCAAGTTTGAGTATTAACGGACGCCAGAGGTTTCAAAGCAATCTTCTACCACTTACCGACCATTTTAAAATGCCACCCTATACATATGATTTAACGTTATTTCTCAGCCAGATTCTCTAGACACTTCTTTCTATTTGATTTCATTCTGAAGAAATCGAAGTCATGTCGTGCAATTGTAATGAAATATATTTAATGAAAAGGTCCATGTTAAAAACAATTGAATCACATTAAAATGTCAGGGCACATATCATAATCAAGCAGTTATAAATAAAATACAATATATTCCTAAACTATTCTAACCAATGTTTCTCTTCAAAATTTTACCTTAACTTCATTAACGACATTAAAATAAGCAAAATTGTCAAGCAAAAAATTTCTCCCATAAATATTTGTGTCTTGTTAAACAACGCATTTTCAAATATTCGGATTAAAGACGGAAGAAAATGAAAACGTATTCTTATGTGCAGCACCTTAAAACATGTAAATATGTTGAATAAGAGAGACTTATGCCGACTCAGGACAGCGGCTTGAGACGTTGATTAAACACAAAAAGACAACAAATGTATTCGTTTGCATTCAATCAATATTAATTTTCTCCATCATTTTATTAAAATTCGTCGTATTCGTTCTAAAACAATGAGAAAGTTTTCTTTTTAAATGTGTAAAGCTGCGAAAATGTTACATGTATTGCTGCGTTTACGAATCGTAGGCATATCAAAGGATACGTAGATAAAGTGGTTCATCATCATATTATCATTTTTTAAGTCATGATTTACAAATTTAATCATCCAACACCATTATTTCCTTTTTTCGTTCAAAATGTATTGTTGCTGCTAGATTTGAAATAAAAACAGTATGAATTGTTACATCTACAACATTATATCAAGACAAATATGTTATAGTTTATCAAAACACATAAACAATAATTCAAACTTATTCTCTTGGCCTTTCCTCGGGAATTATTCAACGATTCTTCCTTTTTTTTCTTAGCTTAGAATTGTTCCAGGATAATAAGTTTGTACTTTCATGTTTATTTTTTAATATGGCCGGTAGTCGGAGATAAAAGAAAAATAATGCATAGATTATTAATATATGTCAGCTTTAATTAATGAGACATTGTGACGCACAAATCAGTGATATGCCAAACATGAAATCATCTCATTATTTCCACATATTTCATGTAACTCAAGAAAAGATGAACTTTGGAAAAATTAGGTGTTCCAAAAAAAAAAAATAATAATGAATTCGATTAAAAGTAAAAAAAAATGTTCTCTGATCCAACAGTTAAATGTGTTTTAGTCACCATGTCACTCTAAAACATATCTATTGTTTCAATCCAATTCATTAAATATATTCCTCAATTATATGACGTTTAGTAAAAATGCTGTGTCAACAGTCTTCCTATTTTTGATTGACCAACGTATAATATTGAATTTGACTGTGGTTGGCGTCGCTAATTTTGCGATACAAAATTGCCGCTGCTGTGTATGCTATATATACAAAAGACTGCACTGAGAGCGATGATTTTAAAAGATTTTCTTTCTCAATTAGTTAAAACACGATTGTAATGAGCCATGCGCTGAAATCATCAAATCACCAAGTTAATTGAGAAGAAATGATGCTATAATTTGGATGATGAATTTTAACAATAACCTTAAAAAAACGTTCAACTTAATCACTAACATTCAATGATTATAAAACGTCATTGCGGTAAACTTCCTTCTTGACTGTATTTGTTTAACTAAGGAAAATGAGTTGGATTTAAATAAGGAAAAGGGAATAATTCTTTGAGTATTATTAGGTGATAATTTCGGTCGTGGCGTGATCAAATCCAATAAAGCCCGAAGGGCTTTACGATAGATTTGATCACGCCCCGACAGAAATTATCACCTCATAATATTCAAAGAATGATTCCTTAATACTTTTATTTATATAATTTTAAGGCCATCGTACAATTAAATCTTTAAATATAAATAAGCAAACCCCGCCGGCGCCTCAATTTGGCGTCATTTGTATAATGGGTTATATAGTACAAAATCGATACGTAGTGTTATCACAGACAAAGACACTGGATAATGTAAATATTAGGCAATATGCATTGGGTAACATTTACATAAAATATGGGGAATCACAGATTACACAGGTCACCGGAATGAGGCATTATCTTTATGGGACTATATTGATTATTATACATGTATATGGGAATCGTAACTATGATCTCTTATATTAAAGTACTGGCTACTGAAGTGTGGTTTAACACAATATTATAGAAAAGGTGCCTATTTCGGAGGGTAACAGTTGAAATTGACAACCCCGAGAAAACCAATGCCAACCGATGCTAAGCTGATATTGGAGTCTCTGGTTGATATGTGATTTATTTTTAGGCGGGTTAAGACAACGTGACAGAGTGCAAGGCTTGCTGAACCTCTTCACGTTTTCTACTTAAGCCCAAATATATCTTAAACTTCAAGACATTTATGTTAATTCTACAATATGATATTAATTCTGCGTCTCGGATAAGCTATTTTCGACAAATTTCGCTGAATATATGCAGTTGAAATAATAACGTCAGGGCGTCACTCAAACAAAAAGTATTATGCAAATGAAACGCTGCGCGAAAGCGTTCGTACTCAAACTCGTTTACATGTAGGTGAAGTTTGAAGGTAGTTATGAAATAAACAGCAATTTAACACGTTCATTTGGATATGAACTTGGTTGGTTACGTGATCAAAACCTTTTAAGTTCAAAGTGTTTCTCAGAAGATTTCATCCCGTTCCAATTCGCAACCAAGCTCTTATCCCGGTGAACATCTCAACATTGTTTGAGAAAAGCAAACCGTTTAGAATCATTATTGAAATAGGTTTTTTTACGTTTACAATATTCCAACCGTCAAGCGATTAGCGCGTTGGGTATGACGTCCTTAAAACGTTTATACAGAAATATTTACATCTACAAAATGTTTCTTAATATGAACCTATAGAGTAGAGAAAATTTAAATTCTGTATGAACTTTTCTATCTGACTTTTTCTGACGTCACAATGATCATAGCACGCGCTTATGTCTTGCAATTGTCGCGTGGGTTATTGTGAACTAAAAATCTCGGTAATGTTAAAGGTTCTTGACGATTTGTCTTTTTTAAACGTAAATGTAAGTAATGAATAGCAAGGTTAAAAAGTTCAGTGGGATATGAAGTTGGTTGATACGTGATCGAATCTACCCTAGAAGCCCTTCGGGCTTCACAGGATTTGTTTACGTGACCAACTAACTTCATATTCATTGAACTTTTAAAATTGTTGCTAATTTTTGAATTGAATGTATTCACTATTCTATAGGTTCATAAAATTAGGAAGCATATTTGCAATGTAAATATAGAGGAATAACCAAATGACGAAACAACAACTACCCTTAATATCAGATATGACATCAGACTTAGATGACGTTACAATTGACCAACTTTTTTTCATTTCGCGGGGTTTTGTATGTTTGTTTGTTACAGTGAACAATTTGAGTGACACAATCATTTTTCAATTTGCACAAATACAAAGTCCACACAATATGGTTTGAAATTGAACACAAAATTACCAAACTATTAAGTTTTATCCTGAAATCGATGGACTTGGAAAGGAATCAAATAAAATTAGATGTCCTAATAGTATATCATTTTTTGACTTTTTGTTTGTTTTTTTAGATAATTCCTTAGAAATTAATAGAAACGAATCCTGATTAAAACAGTGGTATTATATATTTCGAGCAATTTAAGCTTAAATATACCACGTACTAGTCACACAAATGTATACAATGTTCATATTTATAACATTTATTTTACATTTTATCAAAATATGACAGTTTGAAATAATGAATTTTGTCAGGTAAAATTGTTTGAATTGTATAAGAAAAAAAATGACTTGAGTATAGTAACAAATTAGTATGTACATGTACCTTTGGTACACATTCTTTGAATGCATGACGCTATGTTAACCTTAGAAGGGCTCAATAGCCATGACCATGTTAGTGTATTTCAATTATCATAAAACGAATAGCCCCGTATAAAGATAAAGGGAAATTATCGAATTTTAAACCTAAAATATCTTCTTTTTTTCTTTACTAAATGCTGGCTTATGGCCAAAAGCATCATATTAGTCAAAGTTTAAGACAAATGTGTTAATTTGTTGACCAAACAGCCTCCTCAAAATCAGTGTTGTTTAGGGTATCTTATCAAGTTCAAAATGAAGTATCATCCAAATTTTGAAACAAAATAAATAAAGTTGTTAAAGCACATATATATTATAATAGAAATAACAAAATTGCTGGGTATTTTGTTATAAGTTTTTTTTCTCGAAAAAGACTTTATTCGCTTTGGTTTGTTTATTTTGCGAAAGATTTACAACTGTTAGCCTATTTAAAATAAGACTTAATTTGAAAGACAATAGTAATTATTATGCAGTTAAAATGACTCGTTTTATGACTTTGCTAAAATTGACGTTAGATTGAATACATGTTACTTTGATCTTGGACTTTTTTGCTTTTCAAGATTGCACAATTTTAACAATTAATCAATTATATGGAAATCTATAACCATTGAAATCAAAATTAGATGGATGGGAAAGATAAATTGCAACGTCACCTGTTAAAGTAAATAAAGTACAAGTCCAAATCGTATCATTAAGTGATTCAGTCTATTCAAAATGCACCGAAATGTTATCCACGTATTCGGACTAATAAAAGTACACAGTTAAAATATAGGTGTATTTACATAGATGTCACGCGTTGATAAGATACCATTCATGGCTTTAAAGTGTTGGTATGAAACGGTATCCTGAGCATATGGATTTATATATTTAAAAAAAATCAAAACCACAAGTGCCTATTTTATTAACTGATTGCATTCTTGACATTGAATTTTATTGAATATAGCAGCAGTTCAATCCGTCAAATCACCCTGATCTCATAAATGATTTTAGCTATACCTGTAATATAAAACACGTTATTTTCTTTGTTTATGACTTTAGCAATAGCCACTAGCCCTATAGACCTATATTGAGTTCTTTGAATAACAGGATATTCATACGCATGTACATGTATTATATTTTTTAATGATTTAAAAAAACGGGCATTTTAGCTAAATATTATATTGCTATGTATTAGAGTTTTACATATATTAACAAAGCTTTGGTTTGCCTAACCAATATTTAGGTCGGATGTTGAGAGTGAGTATGTTTTTAAATCCTAAAGCTGCTTAAGCATCAAGAAAACAAGATCACTTTACATATCTGCAGCACTATGCGATTCATTTACATAATCAAATCAACCATGGAAATTTAATTAATAGAAACGAATCCTGATAAAAAACAGTAATATCAATTTCGAACATTTTAAGCTTAAATGACCCACATACTATTCACAAAAAAGTATAAAGTTTACGTACATATTTCATGAAATTATTTACATTTCATCAAAATACGACAGTTTGAAATACTGAATTTTGACCTTTGATTGTTTTGTAATAGGACAGGGAAAATCATTTGAATCTTTACAAGTAAAACATTTAGTATAGTAAACAAATTAGTATGTACCTTTGGTACACATTCTTTGAATGCAAGTCGCTATGTTAACCTTAAAAGTGCTCAATAGTCATGACCATTTAAGTGTAGTTTGATTACCATAAAACGAATTGCCCCGTATAAAGATAAATGGTAATGATCAAATTTTGAACCTAAAATATCTGAAATTATGTCTTTAGTAAAAGCTGGCTTATGGCCAAACGCATCATATAGGTCAAAGTTTAAGACAAATGTGGTGGTTACTAGTAAATAGTTGACTAAACAGCCTCAACATCAGTGTTGTTTCAGATATATTATCAAGTTCAAAATGAAGTATCATCCCCACTTTGAAGCAAAATAATAAAATTTGACGTTGAAACACATATATATTATAATAAAATTAACAATACTGTTTTGTAATTTGTTATAAGTTTTTTTCTCGAATAAAGACTTTATTTGTTTTGGTTTGACTATTTTGCAACAGATTTACAACTTTTAGCCCATTTAAGTGAAGTGATCTTGATTATCTAGATTCTTAAGCAGGTTTAAGATTTTAAAACAAACTCCCCTTAAATCTCTGACCTGAGTTTTTGGCTAGGGCAACCAGCGTTTTGTTTTTATCTGTAAAACCCCAATACATAGCAATATAATGTTTAGCTAAAATGCCCGTTTTTTTAATTTTCTATTTGAAGTTCTAATGATTATGATAACTGAACTGCTGCTATAACCTATAATATTTCAATGTCAAGAATACAATCAGTTTATAAAATGTTGTTTGTTGTTTTTTTTCTTTATAGAAATCAATATGCTTAGGATACTGTTACATATCAACACTATAAAGTCATGGATGTTATCGCATTAACGCGTGACATCTATGTAAATACACCTTTATTTGAACTGTGTACTTTTATTAGTCCGAATACGTAGATAACATTTCAGTACATTTTAAATAGACTGGGATACGATTTGGAATTTGTACTTTGCATTTCAGCACTTCAGAAAATAGGTCGGTCATACACTTTTCAAATCAACAAGGTTATTCAGTTTAACAGGTGACGTTGCAATTTATTCTTTCCATCTAATTTTGATAATCGGTGATTTAAATTGCCAGATATTTGTTTTAATTGTAAAAATTGAGCAATTTTGAAAAGCAAAAAGGTCAATCAAAGTTACATGCATTCAATCTAACGTCAAGTTTAGCAAAGCCATATAAAGGGTCGTTTTTATTGCATAATAGTTACTATTGTCTTTCAAATTAAGTTATATATATATATATATATATATATATATATATATATATATATATATATATATATATATATATATATATATATACCTTTGTATTTTGATCATCGATGGAAAATACAAGGGCTGATCCAAAAGTAATATGACACTATGCACTGCACTTTTCACAGGCGCAGCATATATATATATATATATATATATATATATATATATATATATATATATATATATATATATATATATATATATATATATTGTATATATATATTGTTTAAAATCATTTTGATTGCACACACAAGTTCTCTGAAGTTGACATTAAAACATGCTTAAGTTTCTGATAGACAACATATAAGTAGTTTTTGAAATCAAGTCTTCCAACAATCTGTTGGAATACCAATTGGTACCAATCATGCACCATTGTTTATAGACCTATATTTTGTATTCTTATGAAGCAGAATTTATTCAAAAACTTGTACATTAAAAAAAAATCAATCGCTGTGGCCTTCAACTTAACATTCAGGTATATTGGCGACGTATTATAAATTATCAATTGTTATTTCCATACTTATGTCGACTCGATATATCCCAGTGAACTTGAAATAAAAGAAACCACTGAGTCTGCGTCATCTGTTTCATATTTGGATATTTTACTGTACATGGACATTGATGGTAACCGAACAACAAAAGTTTATGATAAACGCGATGACTTTAATTTTTATAAAATATAGTCAACTTTCTTTACTAATGTAACAATATTCCGTATAACAGGTAATCTTTACTACTGTGAATTTTTACCAATTTATATTAAAAAAGGGTGATTTGAATTTTTACGCGTAATTTTTTTTATGTATGGACATGTCCGTAAAAATTAAAATCATCTGTGTTAAAAGGGGGGGGATTTCACCGTGACTTTGTTATAGTTAAACACACACAAATCAGAATATTGTTTTTCTGTTAACGAATTTGTAATCATTATAATTGTGTTTATTCATCTACCTTTATTTCATATGTGATATACTCTTTGCTTATTCCTATTAATCTGGGCATCATCATTGATGTACACCATGTGCTCGTCTCAGTTCGATTTACCGTGAAAAAAAGAAAGACAACTCCATTTAAAAAAAAATCTCTCTATCTTTCTCTCTCTCCTAACCAAGAGAGACACCTCCATCTCAAAATATAAACGTTTTTATTTTACATGACATAAACCACAGGAGAAATCGCAAGATTAAAATTCAATAAATATCAAATAAAATCCTATATAAAATTAAGTATAATGATGCAATAAGAACTATTTTATTGGTACTGTATTAAAAATTTCTCGTTATAAAGGCTGTGTAAGTCACTGTGACATTAAAAAGAAAATATGTGATAAAAACATGCCTGAAGTGTATCATTCATACACTGGTAAACGCAAGCGTAATCACTTTTTCAGGACATCGAAAATTCCGGCTTCTCTAAACCCACTTGTAACAATTTAAAGTCGTCCCTGAAAATGTTCGTATACCGGTATACCATCTATCGCGGAAATAATTTTTTTTTCCTTATTTACACAAACTTAAATACATATTTTACAAATATACATTGTATGTTCATATGATTCCTATAATGATTCAAACTTTATAACAATTCAAACAATCACATTTTATCATTTATACTAGATGTGTATATAACATTCATTTTAGCTGTGTCCTCAATTACTATCTCAATTCCTGATTAACCCTGGTTAAAGGCAGTTTGGTTATTGTATTTCAAACGAGTTAAAAGTATATATCAATAAAAGGTAATTTTATGGATGTATTTTGTAAACATTGTGTTATAAATACGCAGAATAATTTCTTTCAATTTAAATTGAAAAACAAATGTTCATTTGTTTGACATTAAGGTAACTCCATACTTGTAAAATTCTCTGATGAAAGTTGAAAAACAGAACTGATTTCAACTTAATAGACTTAAATTTCATCAATTATTAGAAAAAATATACATGTCATCACACTTTTTGAGAAGTCAGATAAACATGAACTAGAGCATATTTTAGCATCAGAAAACCGTACTTTTTTGGTTAAAAGTAAAATCTTTGTAGGCAGAAACTTGTTTGTCTTTTTTAATTTTATTGTCAACTGTGTTAGAAAACTAAAACTAGAAACACTTTGTAAAATTGGTTGTTGGGATTAGAAAAATTATATCATTGAGACATACTACTGAGAGAAAAATCTGAAAAAGAGTTATTTCCCCTTAGCATAGATAAAATGAATAAAAAATTGTAAATTTAGGATAAAATTAAGCTGCAAAAATATCTTCAACTTAACATTATTTCTAATTACATCCATGTGATTATATTCACATAAAATAAATAAAACTATATTGCACAAATTTTAAAGAATTCAAAGTTTTACAATAAAGTATGACGTCACAGAACACTGGATCTACTTTAAATGATTCTATCAAGAGAGTTTCGTTGTTTGTAAGAACACACCATATACTTCTATATAGCGGATCCCAAGTCACACTAATTGCTGCAAGTCACCCATCCCGACGGAAACCACCCAAAATCTGTATACACACACTTCATACGTAATGTTACGCAATTCACCTTTCTCTGTTGGTGAACCGACACTGCGAAATTTTGACGTGTGATGGATACTCCAGAATATATGAATATTCATATTTTAAAATCCCGGGTTTTGAACGAAGTAAGAATTAATTATGAAAGATTGTAAATGAAACGCTTATTAGTATCACCTTTTTCGAGGGCAGATAAGATATTTTGATGAAATGTTTATCATACATTTAATCAAATTAATTGATAACTAAGAGAACTCGCGGTAAATACGAAGCAAACCGGTTATATATATTTGTTTTATACGATATAAAATGGTTTGGGACCGAAGCGGTTTATAAAAAAGCGTAAACTGTTTCAAATCATTTTATATCGTATACAACTAATAAATGTTGAATTCATCGCTTATAATTTTATTTTTTTACTCTTCATTGTAGATAAAAACGGTCATTTGACCTTTAAAATGACGTTAAACTGTACAAAATTCAAACTTAACGTCAGGCGTATTGATACGTTTTTGACGTTATTCCTACTATGACGAAGGCAACATTCTTTATAGGATATAAAATAATTTTTTAGCCAATCAGAAAGCGCGTTACAACTAAAATCAAATTATATATATATATATATATATATATATATATATATATATATATATATATATATATATATATATATATATATATATATATATATATATATATATAATATAAGTAAAATAAGAAAACACGAAAAACGTTCAATATAGCCGAAGCGTTTTCATTTTAAAATGAAAGCGCTTAAGCTAAATGAACGTTTTTCGTGTTTTCTTATTTTACTTTTTATCTATAACTCGTCGACCACTATGGATTTTCTTGTTTCATTATATATATATATATATATATATAATGATACATCAACATTTCAAATCAAACAGGAGCACCACAAAGCGGAGCATAACCTTGTAAAATTAAATATTATGTGTTTGTGAGGGGGTTTAATTTTTAGGAAAATACATGTAATTGAAGATACTAAATATTCGTCTTCTTCAAGCCAATTTGACTTAAATTATAATTTGTTTCCCCATTGCACGCTCAAGGATGTATTCCTAAAAGGGATGTTACATTTATGAGGTTGTAAAAATTTCTTCCATTTTTGGCGAAACCACAGCACAAATGATTTATACTTTATCATTATAGTTTTATTGTGATCGGCTTCGGCCGATCACTGTTGCGTCCATATAAGGCATCCGGCAAATGCTTCCACGTGCGCACACATTCTGCTTGCATAAGTAGATCTTATAAAAACGTGAAGTTTGGTTTGGTATTAATTTATATGACATTTTACTCAGTTTTATTTCAATTCATTTACCTTAAGGACGTTGTTTACTCAGGGTTTGAGTTCTCAAATCCGGATCGTTAAAAAGTTCAATTTCATCGCTAAAATTTGTTTTAAATGCAAAAAAATATTCATGAAGTGAACTATTATTGACATAACAATCGATATTTTACTAAATTATGGAATTAGGCTCTGACAAAGTTTGACGTTTAGCAAAACAGAGAAAATTCGGACTTAATTTTACAGATTGTGTTTTCCATTGAAATATTTTTGGTAGTACAGTTGTACTATAATTTTTAAAGTTAAGATATTATTTGTTAGTCAACATATTTTGCATATTTTCTGTTGGTTTTACCTTGCTTTTTCGTTTAGATAATCGTATGACACACACTACAAAAATATTGAAAAATGCTTAAAAATGATAAAAGTCACCATATTTCAAAATTTTGATCATTGGCCTTATATAAATTGTATGCCAGCAGAGAAAGGTCATTCTACTACAGTTATTGCCGAGATCAAAGAGATGCCGCGGACATTATTCTCCAATATACCACGAACGTCATCAGTAAATTATCAGATCAGAAATACCTATTTGTCTCGCACTGACTATGAAAGTACAACTTCAAACCGTAAAAAGTTTTAAAACCATGTCAATTTCACGTGTTAGTTCCAGTCAAAACGATGTGTATTGCCTCAAATGTTTATTTTTAAGAGATCAATGCGGCTGTTCCTAGCACCTCCCTAGCATTTTTTCACTGCATGTTTTTACATAAAATATATATCGTGTAGTAGTAATAATCGTATTAAATTGCCTTTATAATATTAGGAACATGATTCAAAGATATTTTATAAATAAGATAAGAGTATTAAAAATCCAAAGAAATTTCTGTCGTCTGCATGTGATTCCTTTGATCGATACACATGTAAACATTACCAACAAAACCATTGGGGTTACACAGAACAGCCGTCAAAATGACCTAGATCGTCTCTCTATAGGAGAAACGATCCGTAGAAATACTGGGCTGTTAGTAGAATAGAAATAAAGTTCTTGTTATCGTGAATGTTGCAGGATAACCTCCTCGGTCTCGAAATGTTGTTTGAAATATAAAAGCCTCGGCTAACGCCCCGGCTTTTATATTTCAAAACAACATTTCTCGACCTCGGAGGTTATTCTGCAACATTCACGAAAACTCGTACTTTATTTCTTAAATATACTTAGTTTAATACTATAAATGTTTTAGCATTATCATCATTCAGGGTTTTTTTTTTTGTTATATTGAATCAAAAATGGGTAGTAATTTGAAAACTGATTGTGGAAATTCGGACTAGAATATCTATAACAATTGTGAATGAAAACTTAACGCTTTGTATCTATTCAATGTCACTACCATTCATAAACTGTATTTCATTTGTCAAAGAATTAAGCAATGTACATTTTTTCACAATTAAAGAAAATCTCAATCAAATTGTAAAATTTTAATGGATTTTTCTTAAATTTTTAAAAAATATTCAATGGCCATTAACTTAAAAAGTAGGTTATTGACCTATTTTTTTTAAAGCGAAGAATAAGACTACCATGTAAGGTCTATAACACACAATAGTTGGTTTTTCATTGCCATCAGTGGAATTTTTTCTTCATTCTGAGTAAACGTCATCCTTAAGAGATGCAAACATACATAAAATACAGTTCGATCTGTTAATTGAAGAATGCACATTTTGTCTCACGCGTAAGAATTTCGATCGAAATGTTCATTCAGTAATGCAGTTGACCTTGATGAACTGACCTCAATCATAAGAAGATGCTCCACATGAACTGACCTCGATCTATTGATGTTGCATAATAGTAGATAGGAAGACAGCTTGATTTATAAACAAGGTAACGTTATAATGCGACCTCATGATCAATGGCAAGTTATGATGACATTCAATGTTTTTCAGTCGCATTAAATTATTTTAATACAACTCTTTCTTAGTATAGGTGTTAATGCTCTTTGAAGAGCCCTACTCAGTATTCTGAAGAAGAAGAAGAAGAAGAAGAAGAAGAAGAAGAAGAAGAAGAAGAAGAAGAAGATACATTAACATTTAATAATTACGTTAAAAATATGAAAACTAAACAAGGAGTTTACGAACGGCTTTCCCCAAATTTATTTCAAAATTATATTTGTTCACGATTTATAATGATGAAATTATTGTGTACAGATTCAAAATAGTTTCTGTTTTGTAAAAATACAGTTCTTTTTAATTTTTTTTTTTCATCAAACTGATCATGTTAATTGCTTCTAGTTATCAATATATCATTATTGCCGATCATTCCTTTAAAAGGAATACTTCTCTTTTCAGTGACATACACAATGCATTCCGACAATAAGTGTTGATAAATTTAAGGTTCGTAATGAATATGAAAAGTAGCTAATGATCTAGATAGCGATTTTATTCTGCTCTATTGTAAAATTTGAGCAATTAACATGGAATGAATTCCCCGTTAATAATGTTGACGCAATTCGTCAAAGTCTCTTCTGAGTTATCAACCTGTTTTTCTCTTAGTAAGAAAGTGAGCGCACAAGATTGTAAGTTTGCACGAATCCTCGACCCGAATCAATTGGGATTTAAATGTCTATAACCTCGAAAGGCTATGTACAGGTTTCAACAAAAATATATTATTTTGAGAGTCGAAGTACATGGCTATTCCGGTTATTAAAAAACTCACAAAGCTTTCAAAAAATGGCAATGAGAGGTAAACCGATAACTTCTGGAGAGAAGACCCAGAGACAACAAAATCATTTAAAAACAGTTGTAAATAACTAGGATTTTGCATGAATTGCATCGTGTTGCTATATTTAGATCCATATTTTAATAAAACCTTTTGCATTTCAAATATTTTTCCACTCATTCCACATCCAACAGAAACAAATAACGGTTATAATTCGAAAAATATTCAAAATAATTTGATGAAATTTTCACTCTCCTTGTGCGCCCAGATTCCTGCCGAATCTACATCTTAAGCGCCCACATTCTTTCGCAAATATATCCCGAATCCAACAAATAGTCATTTTATTGATTTGACTGATGTTAACATTCAAAATAAGATATGTATATTGTCAAGTCGTATATAATATTTTCTAGTTGAATTGTTGCAATTTTAACGATATTTTAATAAATATTTAACAGAATTACTTGAAAATGAATAGGGTTTGTACTTTAAAATGCTTATGAAGTATACGAAGTTTGATGAACATGTATGCGAGGTTTTCTATGATTCTTGCTTACAAGGCTAAAATGAACACACATTCAATCACACACACGCACAGCACAGCGATGCTATATCCCCTTTGCAAAAAGTTGCACGAGGGTATAATTAAAGATTTGATTAACGTTTGGTAAATAATCAAAAAATTATTAAAGGGATATAGCCAAAACTTGTAATTTTAAAATTTAATTTCAATAGAAAGAGGTTTGCTTGTGTATTTTGGATGATTGACCAACATTTGAATGTTAAAAGTCAGGTTGCAAGCGATGTACAGAGGAAATAAGTGGTTATTTGAACTAAAATAGAGTCATGTGTGTTTACAAATAATGTAAAGAAAAAATATTACCATTTTTTTTAACGAAAAAAAAACCCTGATTCAATGTTATCCAAAGTGTAATACGTTACCCCGAAAGTGATGACGCCATCTTTCGCAGAGCTGTACCGAGGAGGAAGATGTATTGAGAAGTGGGAAGGTAATATTTTCGTATTTCAGACAGTATATTGCCGATGAGAAAATTACCGTTATTGGTGAATATATGACCAGTGGATCTTGCAGTGACATATCAATCGCTGATTATGAGGATTTGT
Organism: Magallana hongkongensis; assembly: GCA_015776775.1. Lineage (NCBI taxonomy): Eukaryota > Metazoa > Mollusca > Bivalvia > Ostreida > Ostreidae > Magallana > Magallana hongkongensis. The sequence goes on from VIAA01000027.1 coordinate 287,390, forward strand.
TTAAGAGTGAAATTTCAAAATGGTGCGTTGTCAATGAGGACAGCTTGCATGACATGGCTTGTATCTGAGGTACTTTGAGTGCCAGATATACATATTCAGCGCGGTGGTAACATATTGTTTACCGCTAATGAGGGCCTTGTCAGAGAGATATTTGTAATGTGATTATATGATAAGTTGAGATTGACGATGGATGATTGCACTGATATAATGTTCATTTAAATGTAGGTACATGTAACACGCATACTTGTGGGGTAAATTAATTAAACCATTTAGATTTTTCAACTCCAGAATTTCCATTTATTTAAATAAATAAATTTATTTAGATATTAGATATGGAGTTTTACTTCCGGGTTAATGTTGTTGATGATGCAACCTAATGTGTTAAAAACAAACATTTTGGGGGATTTTCAAGATGCTCATACCATTAAACAGTTACATGTAGCTAGGACTTCTTAGACAAGTTGAACTGAAATAAGTCTAATCAGGATATATTGAAGGCTGTAGAGGATTGAGATTGAGAAAACGGAATTGAGTTACTGGAACTAGCAGGTATCATTATTTACAATATCACTATGTTTTGTCACGTATGAATGATATTTATGATATAATAACGTGATACATGAAGCTCTAAAATCTCTAATTAATGGCTAGAGAAATTCTAAAAACAAGTGATGCCATTTTATTGATTTTTTTTATTATCAACATTATTCACAAGAGTAAACAAATATACAAAAACTTCAAAAATTTCAATTATTAGCGTACAGACATCTTGTATAATTCCTTAATTTTTCATATTAATGCTACAAATAATGTTCAAGTTTTCATTGAGAAGACATTTAAAAGTATCTAACTATTTGTCTTAAAACATGTATATTAATACATGTTATATATATATATATATATATATATATATATATATATATATATATATATATATATATATATATATATATATATATATATATATATATATATATATATATATATATATATATATATATATATATATATATAATAATGTTTTTAATTTTGGTATATCATTGTTTATGTAATATGTATTTAGAGATACATGTACGTCGATAATCTATAGATATGCATAACTATGACTCACAATATTTGCGTCTAATATAAATGTGCACACACACACAAAAATTGTGTACAAAAATATGAACAAAAACTGGTACATAGTAAGCTATCTTAGAACAAGGTAGAAATATATTAAGTAAAAGTACATGTAATACCCTGGCTAACCCGGCGGACAAACACATCTACTTACAGTCCATCACATGGTCCCCGGATGTAGCACATATACACATAGGCAGACCCTAAGTGTCTAGGGTATACAATAGCAATCACAATATATTTATTAATGTTTGAAGTTTTGATGAATATTTCGATGATTTTAAGTACATTGTAATGTAATTCATATCTCTAATTAAGTAATTCTTTACATATTCGTTTAGACTTTGAGAGGTTTCATTTTTTTCTTCAAATCTACATAACATCTTAAATTTGTAAATTCTATAAGCAACATAAGATATTATTCAAAAATTGTACCGTGAGGTTTTTTTCATAATAGAAGCCTATGATTACATGTTTCCACATAATATCTAAATGCAAAGTCGTACACAGTTTTGACCATATTTCTTTGACATTGTCACATTCAAAAATAAGATGTTCAACGTTCTCTGTTGTGTCTTGACAATAATCACAACATCTGCTTGGTCTTAACTTACATTGATGTAAAAATAAATTGAAACTTAATATATTATTCAATAATTTGTAATTGAATTCACATATGTTCTTATCATATATGCTTTTAATTTTATTAATGTATATTCTTTTCCAGTTTTCTTTTTGAACGTTAAACATGTTCTTATAATAAGATTTATAAATGGGTTTTTGGAACAACAACCCATTTATAGTCAACAAATTTTCATAAAAGAATTTAGATTTGTTGTCTGTTATTGTATGCCATCCTAAATGAAATGTATAACTTTTCTAAACAGTACTTGTTGTGTATTGACTACATGTCATATCAAAATTCACACATTGTTGTCTTTTTACGTTTCGTAAAATATTATATTCACATAGCCAATTACATTTTTTCAACAAAATATCGGATAATTCATTTAGTGTTTTCATTTTGCCATATTCACATAGCCAATTACATTTTTTCAACAAAATATCAGATAATTCATTTAGTGTTTTCATTTTGCCATCTTTCTTGAAAAGGTCTTTTACATATAATATACCAATTTTATCCATCTTAAAAAACACAACGTTTTGCCTTTATACTTAAATAGTTCGTTGTTCCATAGGGGTTGTTGTACAAATGTTACGTTTGACTGGTTAAGAATGGTATTTTGTTTTTTACAACCATTAAAACAACAAAATATTTCTTGATAAAATTTAGTATAGGAATATGATTAATAACTGTAAAATCTTCTATACTTCTCTCGGTCGTTGATAATATGTAGTTCAAATTAAGGTTGACCCTTTTCAAATAAGCATTAATGACCTCATTAATTAAACATGACTCTGATAATCTATTAACCCAATATGCTTTCAGTGCTTTTAACTTGAGTTCTATGTCTATTACACCGATCCCGCCTTCTTCTATTTTTCCTATTAACGTATTTCGTTTAATTCTGTCATGTTTGTTCCAAATAAAATTGAAAATGGCTCTATTGACTTTCATAATAAAATCATTTTCGGGAAGTGGGGGAATAGATGCAATGTATATTAATTTTGACACAGCTAAATTATTAACACCACACGATCAGTTGTTCCGGTAGCAGTAAATCCTCTCCTAAAAGCCAGGTGCGCGATTCCAAGAAACGCGATGGTGATGGATAACTTCATTCCTTATAAACAGGACCATTAATTTAGAGACGGACAGTGATATGAGCTTCAATTTCCTCTTGAATGTGAGAATTACGGTATTTTTTTGTAGTATATCAATATTAGCATATCTATTTTCATAATTTTTATGAGTAACCATGGATCAGTTAAATTTTGTCTCGGCTAACGTAAGAGGTCTAAATACAAAAGAAAAACGACTTAAATTTTATAATTGGCTTAGCGACTCAAAAGTTGATATAGCTTTTATACAAGAAACGCACTATGTCGAACGTAATGAATTTCTTTATAATTCTATATGGCCTGGGAAATCTATACACTGTTACTCAGATTCCTCCCTTAGCAGAGGAGTATCCATTTTAATTCGGAAAGGTTTAGAAATAGAAATTCTAGCCATACATAGATCTAATGATGGACGTAAATTACTAATCAATGTTAAAATTGGTGATGTAGATTTAACTTTAGTTAACATATATGCACCTAATAATGAAACATACAGAGTACAGTTTTTTAAAAGAATGAGATCTTTTATTAATAATTACTCAAATAATGCAACAAATATTGCAGTATGCGGTGATTTTAATTGTAAATTAAATACCTCTACAGATAAGAGTTCCAAGTTACTTAATGAAATTTTAGCTCAATTACATGTTATTGATATATGGAAGGATAAGCTGAATGATACAGACGGTTTTACATTGTGCGATGCTACTGACACACCAAAAAGTAGAATTGATTTCATTTTTCTAAGCAAATATCTATATTTAAAAGCTTAAAATATCTCAGTTCGTAAAATCCCCGGTACACATTCTAACGGAACGAGAATGTCAGATCATAAGGCTATACGATTTAACGTTAAATTACACGAAAATGAAAGAGGAACGGGTTATTGGAAACTCAATACATCTCTACTTGAAAAATCGGATTATAAGGAAAAAATGTATGACATTATTCAAAATATCAGTAAATCACGCGTTACTTTTATGCAAAAATGGGAACAGCTGAAACAGGAGGTTAAACAATTTTCTATTCATTATTCAATAAAAAGTCAAAAGAGTTACAAAGATCAGATTAAAAACATAGAAAAGGAAATAATCGAGATAGAATCGTTACCTCATTAAGAAAATAATATGAATAAAAAGCGAGCTCTTGAAAGACAACTAAGCGATTTATACGATAGAAGAGCAAAAGGCGCTCAAATTAGGTCTCGCGCAAAATGGATAAATGAAGGGGAGAAAAACACGAAATTCTTTTTAGGCTTGGAAAAAAAGATGATGACATATTAGGTGAAATGTGTAGCTTTTATGAAGAATTCTATCGTAGTAAAAATATAAGTAGTTCTGATATTGAAAACTACTTACAAAATAGTAATATCATGCGTTTATCTGAAAATGTAAAAAATACATGTGATCAATTTCCAAACTTAGAAGAGTGTAGAGATACTGTAATGAACATGAAACATAATAAATCTCCAGGGTTAGACGGATTACCAGTTGAATTCTATCAATGTTTCTGGGATAAAATATCAATACTCTTTCATAATATGCTTAAAGAAATATTTAGTTTAGACGAAATGACATTTTCACAACGACTTGCTGTATTATCTTTAATTCACAAAAAAGGAGAACGGTCACAGCTTACAACCTATAGACCAATTAGTCTCACTAATACTGATTACAAAATAATTGCCTTTATTTTTGCTCGCCGTCTGCAAAAGGTTATTGATAACTATATAGGAAATGAACAAACAGCATATATAAAAGGGAGATATATTGGAAGCAACGCAAGGCTTATACTTGATATTTTCGAATATTGTGAAAATAATAATCAAAACGGTATATTACTATTCCTAGACTTTGAAAAAGCTTTCGACTCAGTTGAATGGAATTTTCTTTTTAAAACTTTGAAAAAATTTAATTTTGGACCAGATTTTATAAAATGGATAAAAATCCTTTATAAAAACCCCGTTTTCCGTTTAAAAAACAATGGATGGATTTCAAAAACATGCGCAATGAATAGAGGTATAAGACAAGGGTGTCCGATTTCTGCTGTATTATATTTATTTGTTGCGGAAATTTTATCAAGTAAAATTAAAGAAAATAATTTAATACATGGATTTACCTCGAAAAATTTACAAGATAAAATAAAAAATGTACAGCACGCGGACGATATGACGGTTACTTTAGGAGATATAGAATCCATGAAACATGCTATTGACACCATAGATAAATTTTGCAAATTAGCTGGATCAAAGATAAATCTATCAAAAACTGAATGCATATTGTTAGGAAATTTAAAAGACCAGTTCGAAAATCTAGAAGGTATTAAAGTAGCTTAACAGGCTGTAAAATGCTTAGGTATTTTTATAGGACACGACAAAATCGAGTGTTATGATAAAAACTGGATGAAGATTTACCACGATGTTGAAATTTTGTTTGAATCATGGAAAAAGAGAAAATTAACATTATTCGGTAAAGTTACTGTAGTTAATTCTCTTGCCTTACCTAAACTAATATATGTTTCTAGCATTTTAGAACTTCCCGAAAGAAATTATGTGAATTATAAAAATAGATTAATATACAATTTCATATGGAATAAAACAGACAGAACCAAACGAAATACGATGATAGGTGATATTATGGATGGTGGTATAGGCATTACTGACATAGACTCTAAATTAAAGGCTATAAAGGCAATGTGGATTGCCCGCCTCATTACAACTAATCATGTTGTAAAAAAATATATAGATAGTCTCTGTAAAGCGTTGGATATCAATATAAACTATTTAATGAGCACAACAGAAATATCGACTGAAAATTATGGTATACTAAAAAACTTTCCAAAATTTTGTAAGCAATTTTTACCTGTTTTTATCTGTGTGAAGATGTTAAGCAAAATCATGACAGATCAATAAATACCGAATCGTTTTTATTACAACCAATTTGGTCGAATACTTCATTTACTTTTAAAGGTAAAACGATATGTTTTGATGAATGGATTAAAAGCGGAATACTGTATGTTAAAGACATCTTTAAAGAAAATGGTAAATTAAAAAGTTCAAGAGATATATTTGATAGGTTAAACAAAAAAAGCAATTGGATGTGCGAGCATAAAATAATACAAAAAGTGTTTAAGAAATTTGAATTCATGTATGATTTTTCTAAAATCCCCTATATCAAAATGCAACAGAATGACGAAGAATATAAAACTAAATGTTTTTATTCGAAGCTTGTAAAGCTCAAATTTCAAAGTCCAATTTCACAAGGAAAACTTGGTAGGGATTTCCAAATCCCAGATAAGGAAATTTGGAAATCAATATATTTCAACAAAATTAAAAATGTCAAAAATAAAAGTATTGCAGAATTTAATTATAAACTTCTAAACAATTTACTAAGTAATAATCTGTTAATTAGTAAGTGGAATAAAGGGGTAAATAACAAATGCAAAATATGTAGAACCGAGATAGAAAATACACAGCATCTAATTTTTGATTGTGTAAATGTAAAACATGTTTGGCATACGGCAAGCCAATGCTTAAATTTTACTATTGTCTGGAAAAATGTCATTGTTGGTTTTTTTTGTTGATGATACAGTCATTTCATGCATATCTTTTACAATTTAATGCTATGCTATGGTATGCGATTTTAATGATATGCTGTGAGATTTGTATGCTATGCTATGAGATTTGTATGCTATACTATGAGAAATTGAAATGAAGGGCTTAATGATATGGTATGCTATGCTATGCTATGGTATGCTATGAGATTTGAAAAAAACGCCTCCATACACAGAAGAGTTCCACACATTTCGAAGTAAAATAATAAGGAGCCAAAGTTTACCACAAATCTATCATGTAAACATTTATTTTTTCAAATAAAAAACATTTAAAACCGAGTTAAAATAATGTTGTATGCTATGCTATGATATGGTATGGTATGATATGACGAATGCGATTCTATGAGATTGTATGCTATGCTATGAGATTTCAATGCTATGCTATGAGATTTCAATGCTATGCTATGCTATGGTGTATGTTGTAAAAGATATGCTTGAACTGACTGTAACGAAACAACAAAGCTTTATATCTTCCTTTCATTTATTGCATTCAGAATTTACAAATATAAAATGTTCTGTAGAGTCGAAAACTTAGAAGAAACAAGTCAATCGTTAAGAATGTATATTAAAGAGAATTCTTTATCATATTGTTCAGTTCTAGCTTTTTTACATCAAATGAAAGAAAAGAAACTTTTTCAAAATTTTGCATTTTTACTATGAATATTCATATATGCTATGAATATGTATTTATGCTTTTATATATATATATATATATATATATATATATATATATATATATATATATATATATATATATATATATATATATATATATATATATATATATATATATATATATATATATACATGTACGCCCACCCTCCGAGGGAGACAGTCCCTCTGTTGTATACAAGGGTTTCTAACATGGACACAGACTTTGAATGATGGTAGGGAAACCCTTTGTTATGTGTGGGCCAAAAAAAAAAAATCACATGTAAATTATCAATGGTTTTTTGCCACTTTTTTCTGATTAACACATACATGTTTAAATGTACGTACGGTTTTTTCAACATATGTTGATTTTTCCTTTTTTCTGATTGACTCATATACATATACAGTGTACGTTTTTGGTTTATAAAAAACCTGATATATATTGTAAATCTGTTTTCACCATATGCTATTTTCTGATATGTTATTATATACTTGTTTATAAGGAATCAATAAATGGTAAAAAAAAAAAAAAAACACCACACGATTTGCCAAATATAGTTAGTTTTCTCTTTTTCCATGACTCAAACAGTTTTTCCATGTCGTTGTAAGTTTTATCCAATTTAACTCATTACATTTATTTTTATCATGACCGATGTGAATTCCTAAGCATCGCACTGCACTGTTTGTTACTTTTACTCCTTCTATAATTTCATGTTTATCTTTTAAATTGCCCATGAGTATACATTGGGATTTATTCAAATTAATTTTTGATCCTGCATGGCAGCAAAATAGTTCAACAGTCTGTAATGCCTTTTTTTTAGAGATGAGGTGTTTTTTAAAGTAAGAGTTATATCGTCTGCATATTGCAAATATTTAATCTCTTTATGCGTATCGTTAAATTGAAAACCATTTATTGTATTATTGTTTTTTAATTTTAAAGCTAAAATTTCTGCTATAAAAATGTAAAGCATGGCTGAAATTGGACATCCCTGTCTTATTCCTCTTGACATTTTACATGACTTGGATATCCATCCATTATTTTTCACTTTAAAGACTGGATTTGTATACAAAATCTTAACCCAGTTTATGAAATTATCTCCAAAGTTAATTTTTTTAAGACATTATTATTTTTTATTAATTATGTATTGTTAATGTATCAATTTATTATTACTTAACTTTTAGTTGCATTGATATGAATTAATTATTTTGAATAAATAGTTAATGAAATTCACCTGTTGGTAAGATGTCCCTCTGATAAGAGAGATAACCTTTATGGATAATGATTTCACTTTGTTTTTGTTAGCTCACTCAGAATTATTACAGCCATGTAGGAGCAAAGGGGTGATTCTGGGCTCCAATTTGTTTTGGAAGCGACTGGAAACTGGAAAATAATTCGTTTGATTCCATTTTCGTGTTATAAAAAAATGCTCTGGTTAAAATGCATTTGTAGTATTTTTAATACACATGGATCCAATTTACTCTTAACAATCTAAATTTTAAAAAACAGAAAACCTTCCCTTAAAATCTTTTAAACTACGACAATTTAATTTATCATGAACTGTATGTAAAACATTTAATATTCTATGATAAAGAAAGATAACTCTTGCTGATTGAAGCAGTTTTTGTTACAAACCTATACAACAAAGTGCTTTTCTGGACGTAAAAGCACCGCTTCATTATGTTTTGTAATAGGAATTTACAATGTAAGGAACTAAATATTATGTGTATATGAATTTAATATTTTTATTTTTATGCTGGTAAATGTTTGCTTTTTCTATTCACTATGTCTAATTTTCTTCATCATATCACGATTAGAAACCGTATAAATTTTTGAAAAATCTATTAGCGATCCATTACTTCAACTTTGTTTCATTAGAATGTATTGAAATCGATTTTCATGAAATCAATGTTAAGAATTTTCAAAATGTATGGTAACATTAATAGCAGAAGGATATTACACCTTAACCAGGTACAACTTGTTAAATTAAAATAACTATCAACGAATTGATGCTTTTCAGGCTTCAAATGGTGGAAAATGTGGTAAGCGTCAATATTTTACAAACAAAATCAAGAAGTACGGTGGTACACAGATTCAGCATGTGAAACACAGGGGCCAAGCTCGTTTTAACATTAATTTCAATGTAATCATAAATAAAGAAAGGGGTCGAACTTTGACCCAAACAAAAAACTACCAGCTCGCTTCAAAAGCCTAATAAATCAATCATTTTTTAAATAATGCAATATGCATGTTTTTTTTCTTCAGAAAAGTAATGTTTAAGATACATTCATGCTGAATTTCAAGTTGATTGGTCTTAAAATAGCGGAAATATCCGTCATTATTCTCTCGAAGTCGCCAGTTTATTTTTACTCGGACATTTACCGGTCCAGGGCTCTTGATGGGCTTTTGCCTATGACAACAGCAGTATTGCAACAAGTCGAGAAACATTCGTACTCATTTTTTAAAATCTTACATCAAACGCACGCTACTTACATCCTTAAATTCCGATAACATTCCTTAAATACTCTCCAAACTGAACTTTTATTCTGCAGTCACATCAACTTTTGACCAGACCGGCCATTGTGATAGATAATGTTAAACTCAATTTCATTGGTTAATATTCCTGATGGTCCACTCAGAATCAGTCTTTCTCGAAGACGTCAAAATGGCTGGCCCTGTCAGAAGTCAATTCGAGAGAATAATGACGGATATCTCCGCTAGTTTAAGACCCATCAACTTGAAATTCGGCATGAGTGATTCTTAGACATTACTTTTCTGAAAAATACATGCATATTGCAAGTGTTGTAAAAAATAATTGATTTATTTGGCTTTTGAAGCGAGCAGGTAGTTTTTTTTTTTATTTAGGTCAGAGTTCGACCCCTTTCTTTATTTATGGTTACATTGAAATTAATGTTAAGACGGGCTTGGTCCTTGTGATGTGAAAGACATGTACAAGATTAAAGTTCTCTGTTCTCGGTATCAGTTCTGTGAAGCATTGATTTCATTAAGTAAAAATAAATTATCTAGGTTAGGTAGGAAAGTCATCAATCATGAGATCAATTATGTGTATATAGAACTGTAGTGACATTGTTCTAAGATGCAAAGCAAAATCAACGTTGGGAAATTTGTTTTAACTGTTCTTCTTGGGGCGAACTAAGACCATAAATAAATGCTTAAAGTAAACAGGAATTTCTGAAGTTGAGAAGGATAACACATCTAGTAAGGAGGATATTCAGCCACTAAATGAGTAATCCTGTTTTAGCAAAAGTGTACACCAATGCCCATGTATCCAAAGGGATATCCTCAGCCTTATTCATATTCACCACTATGTGGAGGTTGATACATGTATAGCAGGCACGCAGCATCGGGGGGGGGGGGGGGGCAGGGGGGGCCTGCCCCCCCCCCCCCCACACACACTTTTTCTCGCGTCAACTAATTTTTTAAATTGACATATACAAAATTGAATTATCATGGAGTTGCCCCCCACTTCTTTGGGAGTATGTAAAAAATAGATATGAAAATAAGGAAACTAGGATTGAAATTGAAGTATATAGTACGCCAACCCCCCACCCCCCCCCCAAACACCCCCAACCCCCACATACACACACACCGGATTAGGATTTTGACGGTTTAGGAAAATTTCCTTTCTTTTTTTAGCTTGTCAAGATTTTTTGGATGAGTTAGCTGCCCCCCCCCACCACACTTTCAAAAACGATGCTACGTGCCTGTTTAGGTCAGTCAGACCACAAGGTCAACCGAGGCCTTTTTGGAACCAGAATATTGGCAGTGGGACATCTTATTTTGTGAATCATCAGGCTATTATGTAAGAGATTGTGAACTTATGAAACAAGCAAAAACACGAAAAATTCCAGTGTAAAGTATGGATAATTTGTCAGGTAGACCATAGGGGGTTTATAAGGTTTAGAGTCTTCAATACTGCAATGTTTTAGAATAATAAGGTGGTGGATTTCCCGTATTTCTCATATTAATTGCAATAATAATTGTGAAGATGTTATTATTGGATTCATGCACGTAGGTTACCGGTGAGGGAGTTTCATCACTTATGTCTCCTATATTTGACCCTTGGTTGATCGACCATAGTATATATTTTTCCTGGGAAATAAATAATAAAGAATACCAATATGTTAAGGAAGACTTCATTTTGACCCACCTCGTGTGGATCTAAGACATAATTCGTCATGGGCAACAATATGAGTTTGGACTCCCTCATTTGTAACAAACCGTCCTATACAGCTGAGACTGTTCTTAATAGGGCAATTTTTTTACATTGAAAATTTATTGTTGTGCGACCTTAAATTTTCTAGGTCAGGGCAGATGCTGGAAGATAATGTTGCTGTTCTGAACGTTTGGAACAACCAAGGCGGACAAGAAAAAACATTTGAATAGCATAACAAAGCAGATATTTAAGTTGGTAACCTCTTTTAAATTTGATCTGCATAGGCATTTAGACATTTGGGTTCTATTCGCTATTCACTATTCGAATAGCAAAATAATTATATGGCCAGTTTGCTATTCAAATTACCCTAAACCTGGTAATAAATGTGTGTTCAATATTCCATATAAATTTGTTTTTTATTAAATTGAAAGTTACAGTTATACAGTAAAATTATTACTTGCTGACGTGACCTGAACATTTACATACTATCATTAGCCAGTCTGGCAAGAAGGTAAGAAAATCAATGCAGTGGGAATATTTTTTCAAGGGGCTGGCTTACATCGTGTGCCGTATATCTGGGCCTTTATATTTATTGAGGTTAGGGCCCCGGGAGAGGCTAGTCGACCCTCAAAAGGAATTGGGTTTACACGACCATTAACAGGCTTTGCTAGCCTGGCAAAAATAGAAATTTTCGTACAATTCAGTCATAATGGGATATATATCTTTCAAGGGGCTGGCTTACACCCTGTATCCCATATTTGGGCCTTCATATTTTGTGAGGTTGGGGCCCCTGCATGGCACAGTCAACCCTAAAGAGGAACTGAGTTTACATGAACATTAACAGGCTAAGCTAACCTGGCGAAAATAGTAAATTTTGTATAATACAGTAATAATTGAATATATGTCAAGGGGCTGGCTAACACTCTGTATCCCATATTAAAGCATTCATATTTGAAGAGGATATGGCCCAGGAAAAGCCCAGTCGCCCCTCAAAAGGAATAACACGAACATAACAGTCTTAGCTAGCTTGGCCTTCATATTACATATCACATTTTCCCTTGGGGTCATAGGAAGGCCTAATCGATCATAAAAAGGAATTGGTTTTACACGAACGTTGACAGGCTAAGCTAGCTTGGTGAAAATAGGAAAGTTCGTATATTACAGTTAAAATCGGATTACTTTAAAGGGGCAGGCTAACAACATGTATCCTATATTTTGGGCTTCATATTTAGACGGAATAGGTCCTCGGGAAAACCGAGTCGACCCTCGAAAGAAATAGGGTATACACGACCATCTCCAGGCTTAGCTAGCCTTTCGGAAATAGAAAATTACGTACAATATTAAGTTATTATGGGATATCTTTAAAGGGGCTGGCTTACACCGTGTATCCCATATTTTATGCCTTCATTTTGGATGAGGACGGGGCCCACAGAAAGCTTAGTCGACCCACAAAAGAAAATAGGTTTACACGACCATTAACATGCTTAGCTAGTCTGGCCAAAATAAAAAATGTCGTATAATACAGTTATAATGGGATACCCTTCAAAGTACTGGCTAACATCCTGTTTCCCATATTTTGGCCTTTATATTCAGTGAAGATTGACATCGGGAAAGCCCAGTCTACCCTTAAAGGAATTGGGTTTTCATGACTATTTACAGGCTTAGCTAGCCTGGCGAAAATAGGAAATTTCGTGTAATACAGTTATAATGAGATATCTTTTAAGGGGCTGGCTTACACCCTGTATCACATATTTGCGCCTTTATATTTGATGAGTATAAAGCCCTTGGAAATCCCATTCACCCTTCAAAAAGTATTAGGTTTACACGACCATTACCAGGCTTAGCTAGCCTGGCAAAAATAAGAAATTCCGTGTAATACAGTTCTGGTGAGATATCTTTCAAGGGGCTAGCTAACATCATCTATCCAGCTTAATGGACAATGTAGATCGTGTATAAAAAAAATAGCTAACACCATGTATCCAGCTTAATGGACCATGTAGATCGTGTATAAATAAAAATCTATTTTCTTCCCGGATAATTAAGTGTTTTTTATTATTAGTCCCTTTTCTAACAGGATAATTTTTAGTCATATCACATTTTGAGCATTGAAGTCCTCAAAAAGATCTTTAACAATTGTTTAAGCATGGGATACATGTATAAACGTAATCAAAATTATGAACCCCTTGTGAGGCCCAAGAATCGTACAGGGGCCGAAGTCTAAACAATTTTAAAGAATCACTTGACTAATTAGTTTCTGAGAAGATTTTTAATGATTTATTCTATACATTCTTATCTAAAAATTCGACCTCAATTATAGCCCAACCCTACCTTAAGGGGTCATGATTTTCACAACTTTGAATTTAAACTACCTGTGGAAGCTTCCACATAAGTTTCAGGTCTCCTGGCTGATTAGTTTTTGAGAGGAATAGTTTTAAAGATTTATTCTTTGTATTCCTATATAAGAAATTCGACCCCCATTGTGGCCCCACCCTACCCCCAGGGGTCATTTTAACAACTCTGAATCTACATTACGTAGGAATCCTTCCTCACAAGTTTCACGTTTCCTGGTTGATTAGTTTCTGAGAAGAAGATTTTTAAAGATCCTCTCTATATACATGTATTCCTATGTAAAAATGACCCCAATTGTGCCCCTCCCCCCCCCCCCCCCCCAATCCTACTCACGGGGGTCATTTTTTGAATTTTAAAGATTAACTTTACTATACATTCTTATGTAAAAATTGGACCCTTTATTTTGGCCCCAACCTACCCTCGGGGGTCATGAATTTTTACAACTTTGAATTCACTACCTGAGAATGCATCCACGCAAGTTTTAGCTCTCCTGACTGATTAGTTTTTGAGAAGAAGATTTTTTTAAAAATATTACTCTATATACATGTATTCCTATGTAAAAATCGACACCCATCCTTCCCACGGGTGTCATGATTTTCACACCTTTGAATCTACACTACCGTAGGATACTTCCACACAAGTTTCCAACTTTCCTGGCTTAACGGTTCATTAGAATATTTTTGAATATTTTTAAAACAAAAAATTAATAATTCCTAATCAACTCCCCTTGAAAAAGATTTAGGTCCTTTTTTTTACAACTTTGAATCCTCTTTGTGATGTGCCAAGTTTAGTTGAAATTGGCCTAGTAGTTGTTGAGAAGAAGTCGAACATATGAACAGTTTTCTAACAGACGGACAGATGGTCAGACAAATGACAGACAAAATGTTATCAGACTGTTTTAGACATTTCAAATGAACAAATAATTTTTGAAAAAAATTGAGCACAAAACATGTCCAAGTCCATTTCAGTTTATACATTATATATTATACGGGACATCGCAGCATCATGAATAAACATCTTTTTTAGGTTTATATTTCAAAATAAATTCCATTATTCAATATTTGAAAAAAGCTCTAAACAATGCAAAAATTTCAACCCAATATAAAGTAGACCTTTTTCTAGCTGTTAAAAAAAGCCAGTGCTTTTTTTATGTAAAGTATTAAAAAGGGCGAAATTGTGTATTGTTATACAGTGCATTGATTGCTTCGATTGATATAAATCACTCGAAATTGTTACGGAACTAATACTTCAACAAAAAAGTGAGACCAAGTACTCAAAGTGTCTTTGCGTTTCTGTTAGACTATAGCTTTCCTCTGCGTCCGTCAGTCCGTCCGCCCGTCTGTCCGTCCGTCTGTCTGTCCTACTTCAGTTTTCCACACTTTGTTTTCTTTATGCGTTTGGGGAATCATATGAAATTTGCTGAACAGCTTCAAAATGTCAAACTACAGATCAAGTTTACACTTTTGTAGCGTCTGGTTGACATATTTTCGAGAAAATTTATTTTTTAAATTCCAATTTTTTAATGTTCGGGTTCGTTATCGGTGTTTATCAAATAAACGAGGAAAATATGTTGTCAGTAATTATATCGTGCATTTCTTGTTTCTAACAAACAAATAAATTCTTTAAAATAGTGTCAAGCATTGTGTTGTAAACTCAATCGACAGGGTTTTATTGTTATTACAATCGGGTTCGTTATCGGGTTGGTCTGTTGAGACGATAAGAAATGATATTCTGCATAACAGTGCATTGTTGTCACTACAAACCGGTAGGGGACGTGTATTGCTTATGCAATACTCTCAGAATGCTTGTTTATAAAAGCATATGTCATGTTAATAAAGGATTTTCAGAAGATATAAAGCATGACGGAGAATTAAAGCTAGGTGTTTATATCATCAGCTATATTACAGTCTGTTCAAGCATATCTTTTACAACATACACCATAGCATAGCATATCATTGAAATCTCATAGCATAGCATTGGACTATCATACCATAGCATACAATATCATAGAATCGCATTCGTCATATCATACCATAGCATAGCATAGAACATTATTTTTACTCGGTTTTAAATGTTTGATTTGAAAAAATAAATGTTCACATGATATATTTGTGGTAAACCTTTGTTTCTTATTATTTCACTTCGAAATATGTGAAACTCTTCTGTGTATGGAGGGCTTTTTGTTCAAATCTTATAGCATATCATAGCATACTATATCATTAAGCCCTTCATTTCAATTTCTCATAGCATAGCATACAAATCTCATAGCATAGCATACAAATATCATAGCATATCATAAAAATCGCATACCATAGCATAGCATTAAATTGTAAAAGATATGCATGAAATGACTGTATAAAGCTACGTCTATGACATTTTAAGGAAGCTTAGATAAAACTGATCGCACATTCAATATTCCAATTTGCTACTCCATCTATCACAAAAAGCGTATTTACTTATTTGATGAAAAAAAATGAAAATGTGAGTAGATCGATCATTGTAGCCAATCTTTTTTTTAAATGACTATTTTTAAAAACTATGACGTTCTAGCAGAACGCCAATGGTCCAGATGTGACGTCGCTAACGCACAGTGACTACCCTTACATGTACCTCACGCTTTATAGAAAATTAATCTCAATAACTATCATATAGCATTTAAATTTTATGATCTAAATTAAAATGAATGGCAAATTTTAAAGCACGAAACTTTGTCGCATTACTTCGATTTTTAGTATTTTATCCCATTTGTGACATCAGTTTTAGATCAACCCTCGTACATTAATAATTTTTTAGGAAACATATTCTTACGGTACAAAATAAACTTTGAAATGTTTAACTTTGTATTGGAGAAATATTTTTGTCTTAAAATGGTAGAACAGGTTCATGAAAAAATGAATCAAAATATTTAAAAACGTGTCTCTTATTTCCTTTAACCAAAATACTGTTTCTTGATAAATATTTTTTTCTTTGCATGTTTACTTTGAGACAAAAATAATGAAAGTGTCAAAAGAACCAAATTCTTTAAAGATTATACTTTTTTAAAATATTCCTTCGACAAATTAGCACAAGAGAATAGCTGTCAATATGACAAAACCAGGTTTTCTTTTGTGTAAACAGTATCAAAATTATATTTGTCAACACTGAATTAATGAACACAACCTATCAAAAGAAATGGGGTACTTAAAATGCAATTTTTTGCCAAAAAATAACTAAGTTTAACAGTTGGTGGGTTTTTTTTCGTAAATTATCAGAAATCAAACTCCTAGCAATATGCGCACCTCCAATATTAGTACAATTGATCTGCAAAAGAACAACGTCCTATCTTCAAAACTGTAGGGGTTATCCGTACAATAAGGGTATCCTTTTGGAAGCCGCCCGCCCGCCATTTTCACCATTTCAATAACTGGATTTTTTCGTCGGAAAACCTGGTTATTAAATATGTTTTCGCATAGAAATTAATAATAATAAATAATTTAACAACTACTTTAAACATGTGCAATCAACGACATTAATAAGCAAGATAACGTTTTGAAAAATATATTTTAATTAGCTTCAGATTTCCTACAGAATTACAATGTAAGTACACGCATCTCTTTAAACAATATTCAGGATATGATGCCAAATATATTGTACATGTATTTATTTTAAAGTAATTTATTTGTTTTTACCAAATAAATGCAAAAAGACATTTTAAGGATAGTTAGTCTCAACCGACAAGGTATAAAAGTGATAATACAAATAAATACAAAGATATAACTACAGAGAAACCAAAAATCGTTTTACTTTTTGTTAAATGTAATAAAAAAGGTGTACTAAAATTAAGGCTTAATAACAAATTACTCTTAAAACTAACAATAACTAATTTCAATTGGGTTCTGTTCGATGAAAGATGTTTGTAGAAAAAATAGAAGTAAGGCTTGATTTTGTTGCTTAGAATACATTCTGTGGTTTATGATTTCTTTCAATTACCATATTATATCATAAAGTATTATAAGTCTGGCTCATTGTCAGGCAGTACGTACGCAAATGTATTTGTTTTAACTATTTGGACATACAAATCTCTCTGTAAACAAAAATATTTTAAAAATAGTTAAGCTTGTAAACAGTGCAATGGTATGTCCTTAAAAATATGAATTCAAACTATATTGACAAAAAGAAAACTTTCAAAGATTAAATAAACAATATACGACGTGCATAAGCAAATACAGTATACAAAACAAAAATACAATATTATTATATTCCAATTAACTGGGTATGAGTATTATTCCCCCTGACAACTACTATTTCACGAGATAAAGCCGAGGAAAATTATAAGTTGCTGTCGAGAGGGTGGGGGGGGGGGGGGCAATAAACGTGCTATCTCCAAATATTCAGAAAAGTATTTTTTTTTATAATGAAGAAAACTTTGTCGGTGGTGTAGATTTTCTTGATGATACACAAATTACAGTTATCGGACTTTCAATCGAATGCATCGACTCGCATTACGTTAGAAGTGTTCCGATTTAAAAAAACAAAGGAAATCGACTGCTGCGGATGAATAGTTTTGATGACTATTCACCATGGGCAGAAAACATGGAAACAAGTTCACGGTTAGACAGAATAGCAGGTTCATTTATTGTAATTTTGCATAGAAATTATTCACAGAGATATAATAAAAAATCTGAACAAATCTGAACAAATGTCTTTGAGTCAGAAATATGAACTCAAATTATTTTAGTAAGCTATTACCATCTTGTTTTTATGAAGGTTTGGTGGTCAGCAAATTATTTGTCTGATTGATCTCATATGTTTTATAATTAAGGTCTTCCGTTTTCCAACGGAAGACCTTATTGTTTTCGTTCGGTTTCTTTTTCCCTATTATTATTTTTATTTTCTTACAAAATTTGAGCAGGCGATTTCTCGGAAATGGCTGAGCCGATTTTCGTGAAACTTTTAGATCTAATAGATATTATTCCGAACTTAATATACATTTTTTTTTATTTTGATGACGTCATTTCCGTTTTTGTAAAAAATGACGTTTTAACGATTTTCAGAGGGTCGGCTTGTCCAGGGATCTCCTCCTAAACGGTAAAAGATATTGAGTTCAAACTTTCAGGGATTGTAGACAAGAGATTGTAGATGTGCAATTTGACATTCATATTTGTCATGTTCAAAAGGCGTTAAAGCTCGCCTTGTCCCAAAAATTGAGACTAAAAAAATGTCGTAATTTGTTACGGTTTTCTTAGTTTATCTCTTTTCTGTAAAATATTTTGTTAACACATGTAAAGCAAAAATGTTTTCATTTACAAGACCTTTTATTTAATATCAAGAAAAAGGGGCTGGCCCTTCAAATTAGGGGACCAAAGGGCTCTAAAGTCTTTCATCTGTAGCTTTTTACTGAGGAATATGTTGTGAACGGTTATAAAAGCAAATATGTTTATCTTACAGTTATGTATCCAAGTAATGTAATGATTTTATCATGTGTTACGTAGTAAGGCTTTTTAGGGGCCAAAAGTCCAGAATTCTGATCACATATATATCAGAAAGGAAAAATATTTTGAAATACATTACAGAAGAAAAGATGATCAAAATGATGTACTAAATAATATGCTATTTTCAAAATTTCGTTAAACAGCCCCTATAAGGAGTTAAGGGATAGGCCCCTAAAATGGTTTTTCCCATATATCTCAAGAACGGTAACGGATTTCTTAACAGTTGTTGAACAAAATGTGTTGAGATTTAAGTGACCTTTTATTTGATATCAAGAAAAATGGGCTGATCCCTCAAATTAGGGGACCAAAGTGCTCTAAATTCTTCCCTCTGTAGCTCTTTACTGAGGGATATTTTGTGAACTGTTATAGAAGCAAATATGTTTATCTTACAGTTATGTATCCAAGTAATGTAATGATTTTATCATGTGTTACGTAATAAGGGGTTTTTGGGGTTTTTAGGGGTCAAAAGTCCAGAATTTTGATCACATATATATCAGAAAGGAAAAATATTTTGAAATACATTACAGAAGAAAAGATGCTCAAAATGATGTACTAAATTATATGCTTTTTTCAAAATTTCGTTAAACAGCCCCTATAAGGAGTTAAGGGATAGGCCCCTAAAATGGTCTTTCCCATATATCTCAAAAACGGTAACGAATTTCTAAACAGTTGTTGAACAAAATGTGTTGAGATTTAAAGGGTCTTTAACATATGTGAAACATATGTTAAAGAGTTTATTTACCAAAATGTAATGCAAAATTCCGCATCGAAATCGATGCAAAAACAACGGAGTTACGCTGCTTCAAAGTGGCTATTTTTACCTGCTTTGGGAAATCTAATCAAGAGAAAACAGAGTTAGGCGATAACGATGCTTCAGCGGAAGTGACGTCACGAGGTCAACAGGAGGGAAATTCAGATTTCTTTTTAAAGGATTTTAAAATTTGCTATTCTCGTCGCCTTTTTACCGATGAATACAATAACATATGGTGTGCATTTAAATATGGAAAATGTGTTACACATTTGACTAAATTCATGAAGCAAACAATTTTCCGAATTCGGCATTTTTGTTCGATAAAATACCTGTTTATATAGGATGCTAGAAATGACAGTTTTTAGTTGTTTTCTTTCTTTCAAGACATCTTTTGTTTGGAAAAGTGTTTTGGTTTCAACAAGTTGGTTGAAAAAGTTTTGAAAACTATTACATCCAATCTCCCAAAACATAGGCGACAGTGACGTCGATGTAAGATTTTTGTTTTCTGCAAATAAGGCTGAGTTGTTGAATTGAAAGGTAGAGCCAAATGGGAGGTTTGCCTCTTTTAAAGAGGCAAGTACAGGGGGTTCAGCACCATCAGCGAAGGTGATAAGTGTGCATATATTTGATTCAATATCCTTTCCAAAAAGGGACATGATTGAACTAAATATATATGTCTTTGAAACCGTAAGACGTGCGTCAGGAGCCTTAACAATAAAACAAACGGCATCTACAAATAATACTCCTTTTTCCCCTTGTGACGATTTGATCAATGATACCCTGATCTTGTTCTATACCTCTTGCATCTCCGAATCCAGGTGTGTCTATGATGTTAAGGGTAAAGTTCAGTCGACTTCCTTTTTGGGGCGCAATTTTGTAGACTGTGATCCACTCGGTTTGAGATATTGCCTATAGAAACCAAATGCAACGCACGATCATTATCTGGGGAAGAAATCATTATTTGTTTATAATCAATTACATTAAAAATAGTATAACATGAAACAATAGGTTTTGTTTGTGTGTATATAGCTAATCACATTTAATATATATAT